>CM022950.1:43273761-43486015 GCA_012931725.1 Litsea cubeba
AATGAGAAAATGAGATATGCAAGATGAGATGAAGAGATGACTAAAAGAAAGAAAAAGTTGTTGACTAAGTGGAGTTAAGAGGGATAAGGACAACAGAGAGTGCACTGCTGGATGAAGTGGCAACGTGGAGAAAAACAGAGAGTTGTTAGGAGGAAGTACGTTTCTTTTTTTTTTTAGAAATTCACAAGAAGCATAAAAATCAACTCGAATCACTCCCCGGCAACGGCGCCAAAATTTGGTCGTGCTGTCGCAGGCACCCAAAAATAATAAAACCTTTACTCCTAAAAATATATGTAGTAGTGCGAGTAAGGATCGTTCCCACGGAGAGTGTTTAGCCAAATTTTATGCTATGTGATCAAAGATGGGGGTTTTGATTATATTGAAAGCAAAAAAAAAAACAAATAAAAACAAATAAAGAGCAATAATTTAAGAAATTCAATCAAATTAACAAGCATTGGTCAAAGTTAACATCCACCATTGGAAATTAAATACTGATCATTGATGCAAAACTAAATCAACTAATACTTTGAATATTCATCATTGGAATTAAATTCCTACCTTCTTAATCAGTTAATTAGAAAACACGCGCTCTAATTATCCCTAATTACTACACAATCCAAGACAAGCGCCAAAGATTTAATCTAGTAACAGCATTAAGACCTTGAGAGATTGATGAATCTAAACAACACAAGCACACGCGGTTGCATTTAATTTAGTCAAGTGTTCTTCCTAATATATAATAATTTCCAAAGCAGCAAATTATTAAATATTAGTTGCTTCGCAAATTAGAGGAATCAAACAATTACGGATTTGATTTCTAATTTAGCAGTAGATTGCAACGAAAAATAAACTAGTATGCATCCTAGCAATTAAACGAAACAATCATGATAACAAATTAAGCACAGAAGAACAACCCATATTCAAAGCATAAATTGAATAATGAAAATAAATTAGATCTCACAGTATTTATTCCGAGGCTTCAGTCTTCTTCAACCAATTACATAAAATTAGCCACGCAGGGCCATACTAACTTGCAAAGAAAATAGTAGAAAAGAAAGAAAGAGAGAGAGAGAGAGAGAAAAAACGTGCAATGGGAAGGTGCTTTGGAGAATGTGGAGTGAGTTATTTATAGTGGAGAGTTTGATTAGAGAGAGAAGAGAAGTTAGGTGATGTGGACCCATGTGATTGGAGAGAAAAAGAATGAAGGAGAGATAAAGTAGGAGAGAATGAGATATGAAAGAAAGAATAGAAAGAGATCGTTGGAGATGGTATGCACCCGTATGAAGTGTGAGAGAATTTGAAGTGATGTGGGATTGTAGATGGAATAAAATAATAAATTAAATTCTAACCTAGTCAAAATCTTCTTCTTGACCATATCTTCTCACTCGGGCTTCTGTTGGATTCGAACCAAGAATTAAAGTTACACCATTTTTCGTTCCGGACAATATGAGCCCAATATTGGATATGTTTCGGGAAACTCCTGATTTCATCAAATTTACCACAATGCCCTTCTACTTGATTCTTCATCCATTTAGCATCAAATATGAGCACTTCTCTTGCAACTCAGATCTGGAAACTTCTTGATTCAGCAAGAATCTCTCAAAACTCAAAACAGAAAAGTTGTAGATCTTTTTCTTGGCGTTCCATAGCATCTTGAATCATCTCAATTGGAGTTCGGAGGAGAGAGTTATGCCCAAATTACGAAGCGATGTCAAAACTGTCAAGAATCACTCAATTAGCTTTGTTTTGCACACAGCACCTCCATTTGCATCCTAAAGCAAAATATAAGAATAATGAGTACATTTAGGCATCAAATAAGTATAAAGGACTAAACATTAATGGAGAAAAATATAACATTTTGCATTCTCATCACGACCTAACAGGCTGTATGTGGCAGGTTAGGGGGTCGGGTTTGGTTTTAACCGTGTGACCCAACAAGCTGTATGTGGAATGTTGGGGGATCAATTTTGGTTTTGATCTTGTGACCTAACAGGCTGTATGTGGCAAGTTATGTGATCAGGCTTTGGTTTTTGGTTTTGGTTTTGTGACCTAACAAGCTATATGTGGCAAGTTAGGGGACCAGGATTTGGTTTGGATTTTTGTGGAATGTCAATTTCAAGATTTTGGCTCAATTTGGTAGATGAGGCTGGATGGTTTAAGTTCTGGAAGCTCATGGGGCTTGGAATTCTTTTTGTATGGTCGAATCAACTCAAAAGAGGCATGGAACCATTTTTGTAAGCTCTTGGTAAGAGGGATTTCTCTTTGACTAAAAGCCCAAATTTTTTTTTTATTTAGTGCCTAGGTGGTCAAACCTGGCTCATATGGGCTAACCCATGGGACTTTAAGCGTTTGAAATGGCTTAGATCTCATATGGTGTCATTTTTGTAAAGAATATCCAAAAATATCTCATTTGGATAGAGAATATCTAAGAATATCTTTACTTAGAGAGAATCTCTCGTGTTCCCTTTATTTTGGGAGAGAATATCTCAAGATATCTTTCTTTTGGGAAAGAATCCTTCATTGACCCTATCTTCAGGGAGAAAATCTCTCATTGATTTCTTTTTGGGAGAGAATCCCTCAAGATATCTTTCTTTTGGGAAAGAATCCTTCTAATCTCTTTCTTTTGGTAAGGTTACTAATTAGTAACACTTACCTTTTTCTTCTTTCCTTCTTTGGTTTGCTCTCTTCTATAAAAGTAAGGAGGAGATTGGATCTCTTGCTCTTATTGCTTTCTTTTGCAACAATCCCAAGAGGGCTTCAAGACCAAGAGTTCTTCTTTTTCAAGATCTTCAAGACTTTTCTTCTTCTTCTCCATCAATGGCTTCAAGTAAGTTCCCTTTTTCAAAAAAACTCCATTGTAGGAAAAATAAAAAGTTCTTTCTTTTTTTTTTGTTTCTTTCTTTTCCTCTTTTCTTTTTTTTTCCACGAGTTTTTTTCTTTTTTATTTTGCACGTGTTTTCTCCTTTTCTTTTTTTTTTTGCATGTTTTTTTTTGGTGGGCCATACGGACAGATCCATATGGATCTGGCCGTACGGCCACGTGGCCTGTGGGCCACGACCTATGGGCCATCCCCTTTTTTTTTCTTTTTCGAGAAAGTTTCTTTTCATTCTCCCTTTTTTTTTGAGAAAGTTTTCTTTTTCTTCTTTTTTTTTTCTTTCTCCTTTTTTTTTTTAGAAAGTTTTCTTTTTCTTCTTTTTATTTGTTTTCTTTCTCCTTTTTTTTTTGAGAAAGTTTTCTTTTTCTTCTTTTTTTGCTCATCATTGATAATGCATTTTTTTTTACCAAGATGTTCATGCATGTATATTTTTTAAATTGAATTATAGCATGATGTGATAGCATACCTGAAAGTTTTCGCAAATTTGGGAATTTGGAGCTCGCAGCGATGTTGAGCCCTTCCTGATTTTGCGGAGACTTTGAGGTTTCGAAAGTTTGGAGTTTCGGAGCTCGCAGCAATGTTGAGCCCATCTTCAAGCTTTCTATTTCTTTCGGGATAATTCCTTTTCTTCGGAATTGCCCTGTCATCATGTCAAAATTTCGCCAGATTTTTTTAGCGAGATTCTGTCATTTTGATGTTTGAACTTTTTCTTTTCCATCCTTTTCAGGTGGTTCCTCCAGAACGAACAAGGGTAAAGAGTCTGCTACAAGCGTACCTCGTCGATCTGCTAGATCTTCTAATCCGGCCGTTCAGCAGACCTTTGAGAAGGTCCAGTATGTTGAGAGAAATCTGGAAGAATGCGACTCCCTCAACAGAGATGAGATGAGACAGTGACTGATCACTCTCAAGGGAGAGGAATTCTATAAGATCATGGTAAGCAGTCGTCCATGGGTGATGGAAGATCAGAGTGTTTTGCCCAAGCCTACCTTCTTCTTTAGTGATGCCGTCCCTGATGACATGACATACCAGAGGATATGTTTTCAGTTCTCTTTCACAGTAGATGGTGAGAAGAAGACTGTTGTTACCCGGTCGACGTTTGATCGCACCGTCTCGATCATGAGCCATGCCCCCACGTGCTCTAAAAGGGAAGATCCTCCAAGCTGGGTGAGAAGGACAAATGTAATCAAGACCGGGGTTTTTGTTGGCGGTTCTCATGGATATACGGAGAGGTCGCCTGTTGACATGGACCTGTTGATGCCATCCAGCGGCTATCAGGGTTCTGATTATCCGTCAGTCGATTTGAGACCGGTGGGCCTTGGTATTTTCAGCGGTGACGACAGCAATTGGATAAAGCCTTTTCGACTTCGTGGCCATTTCAATGCTGACTCTGAGTGGAAGTCGTGGACTGATCGCATCCTACTGATTGGTGGCGCCATTTCGAAGGAAGCCGGGATTTTTGATGCGGTCCGCGCCTTCAGGGAGACCGTGATCTTTTCCGACGAGGCCTTCATGGCTATGCTGGAGTCATTCCTCCCATAAACCAATACCTTCGTTGTGACGAATGGTGAGATTGGTTTCTCTTTGAAGGAGCTGAGCGCCATTACTAGATTGCCCATCCTTGGCAAACTCTATGAGGAGTTTATGCTGATTGACAGTGTCCTTGAGGGGCAGTCTGAGGAGTTCAGGCTTCTGTACTTTCAGCTCGTCGCCTTCTATGATTTTTTGAAGGAGAAGGAGGGTTTGAAAGTTAGATCCAGCAGTTGAAAGAGTTCTAGCTCTTCGTTCCCTAACTTTTTTGACAGCGGGGAGTCTTCTGATAGTGTGACCCAAGAAGTCAGGGCCCAGGATCCAAGTTCGAAGAAGATCTTAGCCATGCAAGAAGAGTTGAGAGATTTCTGTGCGAGTACAAATGCCATATGTCCTGACATTGCACTGCGGAGAGATCTCGCTGTTTACCTCACTTATTGGCTTGGTGAGGCTATTTTTGCTGGAGGAGATGGAACGCACATCAGGCCGCATTGTATTTTTCCGGCTTGTCAGATGGCGTTTGGAGAGCAGCTTGCTTTGGTGCCAGCTTTTTACTCCTACCTGTGTACCGAACTGCAGGCTGCTGTTTTTTTGGTTCGGCTTGGGCTTCCCATGAATAGGGTATTTTCAGCCCACATCTTTTATTCGTGGTACGTGTAACACTGTCCTGGCTTCCACTGGCTGGGTGCTGCGCAGGATGATGATCCTCTGATGATTCGACTGGCTAAGGGAAAAGCCGTGTCCGAATCACTTTTGTTTGCCCGCATGAGGATCCGACGGTTCAGGGACGTCGAGATGGGGCAGTCTTCAGTGAAGCTTTCTCCGGATTTGGGGAAAAAGGCTTTTGATTTTGGTGCCTCCCGAGACTTTACCAGGGCGGGGTCGGGAAGGCATTACTCCTTGACGAATGCAGAGAGAGAGTGGCTTTTCAGCATACGTGTCGGCACGATGGTATACCGCAGACATCTTTTCGTTGACATCCAGCCGTATGTACCCTCTCGCTTTGCTTTGCAGCTGGGCTTTTCTCAAGGCGTTGTTGGAGCGCCTTCAAGCATGGTGAAGCACTTTGGAGGTTTACAGGACGGGAGAAATGCATGGGCTTTCTATAGTGCTGAAGACACTATAGCCATGATCTCTTATCCTGTGTTGTTGACTTCCCGGACTGCCGGCTTTGCGAAGTGGTTCGCGGAGAGCTTTTCGGCATATCGGGGGCTTTCCAAGAAGGAGCTTGATGTGAATCTGGCATCTGGAAAGGGCCTTGGAAAGTCGGATGGCGTCCGGCAAGAGGAAGTTTGGGCCTTCCTTTCTGGAGAGAAGCACACGATAGGCTTTCTCGGTGACCAGGGCGTCATTGGTTCTGAAGCTATTCGAGAAATACCTGATGAGGCTTTAGAGCAGCTAGAACAGGAGGAAGCCGAACTTGGTGCTTGGATGCAAGCGGCACAGAGGTAAGCTTCCGTGGAGTCTATTGGCAAGAGTAGACCATCTAGTGAGGAGTCAAGTGGGAAACCTGACTCTGACAGCGGGGCAGGTTCCTCTAAGAAGCGAGCCCGCAGGAGTAAGAGGAGGAGGAGTCATCATCGCAGCAAGGGGCAGCATGAGGACTCTCCTGACTTGGATGTTCCTCTTACTATCAATGAGGATGTGCCAGTGGATGCTGACGAGCCTCCAGAGAAGAGAAGCCGAGAAGAAGAGACCGTCGGTGAAGGTATGATTCTTCCTTTTTCTCTTTCCATTTCTTTTCATGGGATTTTTCCATGTTCTGATTTGCTTCTTGTTTCTACTTTTCTTTTTTTTTAGCAGAGGAAGACTTGATGATGCCTGAGGTTCCAGTCGATGAGGTGGTGACGGATCCTGTCGGGGCACCTGAAGAAGAACCGAGGGACTCTGGAGTGAATCTAGAGTCTCCAATTGGTATGACTTCTTTTGCTTTCTTTGTTTTGTGTCTGTGACTTGGTTTGCTAACATTTTTTTTTGCCAGCTGACTTGCCATAGGATTCCGATGACTTTGAACCATCGATGGACGCAAATGTTGATGATGCTTCCGATGAGTTCATGGATGAAGAGAGTCTTCCGCCAGTCGTCGAAGAAGGTATTTTCTAGTAATAACCCTGATAATGATTTTCAAATAAGATCATATTCATACCTTTTTGTGTTTCTTTGGCAGGTTTTGAAGTGACAGAGGAGGATCCGTCGCTTCCAGAGCAAGGGATGCCAGAGGTTGATCCAGAGGTAAAGATTCCTGGGACCAGTTCTGACAATGTTGAGGAGATACCTCGTGCTGAGATTCCTTCCCGAGCAGGAGCAGCTTCAACTGGAAAGAGTTTTTTTGTTACTCTTCCAACAGGTGATGACATGAGCAGCCGACCAACGGAGTTGGGCGAATCTTCAGCTGGGCCATCTCTTCTTTTTGCGAAGAAGGTTGTGTTGCGAGTTCTGAGCTCTTGGATTGAGACTCTGCTTTCTGGGCACTTAGATGCCGGATTTGGGATGATCCAGCATGTGCATGAGATTCTTGGTGATGCCGAAGAGGCTGGTCTAGATGTCACAAGTGCCAGGGCGATCGTTGATAGGATCATTGAGCTGGGTGACAGGTGGTTTGAGACCATGGGTTTTCCTGACGACCTGTTCTTCAAGGAGATGTTCTTGGACCCTGCGGATAAGGCTCAGTCTAACCTGGATGAGGCTACAGAAAGCAGGAAGCAGGTAGTTCGAGAGAAGAACTTAGAAGAGCTAAACATCATTGGGCTGACACATGACCTTAACATCCTTGATAGGGAGGTCGATGAGGCCAGGAAACGTCTTGAGCATTTGCAGGCACAAGTCGCTGCCAAGTGGACTGCAATAACAGAGGCTCGTGACCGGGAGAGTGCTCTGATTCGCCGGGTTGCAGATGCCAATCGAGTTCTTAAAAGGAAGTCTGAAGAGAACAAACAATGGCAAACTGCTCGGGGGAAGCTTCCTGGTGCGAAAGAAGGGTTACAGCCCACTCTAGCATCTCATGGCAAATTCTTGAAGAAGCGTGCCTTGGAATCCCTGACGGCTGAGGCCAAAAGTTTGCTTAAGGAGCTGAACTCTTGGCTGGAGACCATTTTTTATTGAGCTCCTGTTTTTTTTTTAACAGAAACCATCCTTCTCTTCTTTTTTTTTTAGTACCACTTGTATTTTTTGGTACTTTTCTCTTCTTTTTTTTGTAGTGTTTGTGAACACTTTCTTTTTTTGGTACCACATGTATTTTTTGGTACTTTTTTTTTTTTTTTGTAGTGCTTGTGAACACTTTCTTTTTTTTTTTGGTACAACATGTATTTTTTTTGTTTTTTTTTTTTGTTATCCCTACGCTCACTTGAATCTTTTTGTGATAAAAGAAATTGCTAAATGGGATTTGATCAAAAGCTTGTCATTTTGTGAAAGTCTTTTGTCAAATGATTGTTTTGGCATGGAAGCCAGATTTTTGCTTGTGGCATGGAAGCCGATTTGTGGCATTGATAGCCGGTTTTGGTGGCATTGATAGCCGGTTTGTTTTGTGGCATCTATAGCCGGTTTGGTTTTCAAAAAATGCAAGTATCAACTAAAAGTCACCTTCCTGCTCAATGTTCTTGCAAGTATCGAAGGAATGTCGCATCCTTGGTCATTCGGTTGCGAGTATCGATGGAATGTCGCATCCTCACGGATTTGGGTGCAAGTATCGATGGAATGTCGCATCCTTGCTTTTCAAAAATTTTGGTTTTACGGGTACTGACTTGATGTCGTTTCCCCACGATTTTTGAAATTTGTGGTTTTCTCGAACCTTTGGGTTATGGATATCAACTGAAATGTTGCATTTCCATGGTTTTTTAGGTTTTTTCGAACCTTTGAAATTTGGGTTGTGGATATCAACTGAAATGTTGCATCTCCACGGTTTTGGATTTTGCAGGTATCGACGAAATGTCGCTTCCCTGCGATTTTGGAAGTGTCGAACGTGGTTTGCATGCTTCCAATTTGTGCGAGTATCGACTAAGCGTCCCTTCCCCGTGATTTTTTGAAAAACCATTTTTTTTTATTTAAAGACACGAGGGTCATAAGTTTTGACCTAAAACCATTTTGGCGGTAAAAGGCAGGGTGGACTAGGGTGGAAATCCCTGAATCCAGATTTTGTTTCAAACCATGAATTTTGGGTTCAAGGGTTGAAAATTTTGGTCAAGTTAGGGAAAGGTTCCTAAACTTGGATTTTTTTTCGAACAACGAAACGATGAAAGGTTCCTAAACGACAAAATTTTTGGTCAAGTTAGGGAAAGGTTCCTAAACTGGAGGCATGTGAATGTAATCTCCATGAACTTGGCATTGTTGGCAGCGCTTAGCAAATTGCATTGCGTCAGCTACCATGGTAGGCCAGTATTATCCTTATCTTTTTATCTGATCATAGAGCTTTGGACCAGCCTGATGAGCTCCGCAAAGACCAGCATGAACTTCTTTGAGTGTTTCTTCAGCCTCTTGTTGTGACAAGCAGCATAGAAGTACTCCGTTGAAGTATTTCCTATAAAGGATTTTTGAAGGAATATCCAAATGAAAGTTTGGGGTTCGCCTTTGGATGCTTACCCATTCTTTTGGATCTTCAGGTAAGATTCCGAACATTAATGTAATCAATGAACGGATCCCTCCAATCACCGATTGAAGTTTAAAGGATTGAAATCCGACTTCCAACCACTTGATGGCATTCAGCAACAGCTTGGTGTGTGTTAAGAGGAGGAAGGATTCTTCTTTTGCACACTGTGATTTGCATGTTTTACCCTTCCTGGATTGCCATGGATGCGGCAAGTCTAGCTAGGGCATCCGCACGTATGTTTTCACCTCTACGAATGTGGGTGATGTGACAGATGTCAAACTTTTGCAGAAGTGATTGTGCCTTGTTGTAGTAAGGCAGCAAATCTGGCTTCCTAACTTCAAATTTCTAATTCATCTGGTTGACGATCAGTTGAGAGTCTCTAAAGACTTCCAGCATGGTGATACCGGATTCGATGGCGAGTTCTAATCCTAGGATCAGAGCTTGATATTCAGCTGCATTGTTTATGCATGGTTCCAGTAGCGAGAAAGCGTGTGGAATCATATATTTGTCGGGGCTAACAAAGAGGAGGCCAACTCCCGAGATCAGCTATCTTTTTTCATTTGTCCTGGTTGCACCGTCAAAGTACATGTCCCAGGAGGCACTTTGTGAGAAAGTCTCCACATTGTAGACTGGTTCGTCTGGGAGATCATCTCTGAGTGGAGAATCTTTAGGCAATGGATGCTCTGCGAGGAAGTCCGCTAGAGCTTGCCCTTTGATTGCCTTTTGTGGTACATACCTAATATCAAATTGTGACAGAAGGATGGACCATTTTGCCAGTCGAGCATTGAGAGAACCTGCCTTTGTGACAAGGACCTTCAAGAGGTTGACCCTCGAGACCAGGTATACTGTGTTGGAAAGCAAGTAGTGACGCAGCTTTTGTACGGCAAACATCACTGCAAGACATTCTTTTTCGACTGGAGAGTAGTGATGCTCTGCACCTACTAGCATGCGACTGAGGTAATATAGAGCAGCTTCTTTTCTTTGATCATTTTCTTGTGCAAGCAGAGCTCCCAAAGAGTGATCAAGGGCTCTTGTGTACAAGATGAATGGTTTTCCGGTGGTAGGAGCAGCTAACACTGGAGGTTTTGTCAGGTATGACTTGATGTCTTGGAAAGCAGCTTCACAGTCAACATCCCAGACAAAGTTTACACCTTTTTTCATCAACCGGGAGAATGGACGGCATTTCCCCGAAAGATTGGAGATGAACCGTCTGATGTAGGCCAATCTCCCTTGAAGCCCTTTGAGTTCTCTCAAGGTTCTTGGAGAGGGCATTTCTAGAATGGCTTTGACTTTTATAGGGTCAAGCTCTATTCCAGCTTTCTGAACTAAGAATCCGAGGAACTTACCCGACGAGACGCCGAAGAAGCATTTCAAAGGATTCATTCGCAGTTTGTGTTTGCGAAGCCGGAGGAAGACTTCTTGAAGGTTTTCGAGATGATCTTCTTTTCTTTTGCTTTTGACGGCGAGGTCATCAACGTAACATTCAACCGTCTTGTGCTGCATATCTTGGAATATTTTCATCATAGCCCTCTGATATGTGGCACCAGCATTTTTCAGACCAAATGGCATGACAGTGTAGCACTACACGCCAAATGGGGTCCGAAAAGATGTATATTTTTCATCTTCAGGATGCATCTTTATCTGATTATAGCCAGAGAAACCATCCATGAATGTCATTCGCTCGAATCCACAGGTATTATCAATCATTACCTCTGGTATGGGGAGTGGAAATTCATCTTTTGGGCATGCGCCATTCTGGTCTCTATAGTCAATACAGACCCTGATCTGCCCATTTTTCTTTGTCACGGGGACAATGTTGGCCAACCATTCAGGATGTTGTTCCTCACGGATGAAGCCGACGCTTTTGAGTTTTTGAACTTCTTGTTCAATTTTATCCATCACATCTGGACGGAATCTTCTTTGGCCTTGCTTGACAGGCTTGATGTCTTCTTGAAGATTGAGTTTGTGAACCGCTATTTTAGGGTCTAAGCCAGGCATTTCAGCGTAAGACCATGCAAAGCAATCAACGAACTCACGAAGAAAGGCGATATACTCGGGTAACTCATCATCCTTTATATTCTTGCTTATGAATACAGGACGTGGGTTATCTGGTGTTCCCAAGTCTATCTTTTGAACAGGATCTTCTGTTGGAAGGTTCGAAGGTGGTTCCTCCACAATATTTTCGGAGGCTTCCAGCTCAACGAAACTTTTTGGGGTTTTAAAGGCATTTCCAGACCAAGGTTTTGTTCCTTTCCACGGGTCTTCTTGATCAGTAATTTTCCCAAGGCTTGCTATGAGATGATCCCAATCGCCTGTTGAAACCGGGTCGAAGTAGGCTACTTCTTTTGGAGATGAGGGTTCTTCTGGGTCAGAAGACCACACGTCTGTGCCATCGGACAACTCCTCTTCATTTTCGGAGAAATCGTGCCAATTGGATGAGCTTCCTGGATCTTTGTCAGGTGACTCATCAAAGAGATATCCAGGGAGATCGATGTCTTCATGGACTTGAGATGTTGAGGCTTGGTCAGTATATTGACTTTTAAGCCTTTGTGTCAACTGTCTCAGGGGAGTGTCGGGATCATACCCTAACCCGTGTGAAGACTTTTCTACATAGCCGTAGAGTCTCCAATCTTCCAGCTGGCTTTTGGTCAAGACGGGCCCCAATGGCGTGAGAATACCGTGTCATTCTCCCAAACCGACTGGGTTTTGAGCGTCATAGCCCATTTTCTTCATAATAGCTTGTGCCACAAAACTATATATGGATAGTTGAGGCATACCTTTATTTTGGAAAGGTTCAAGCATAGAGTTTGATGAAGAAGCATCCGATCTATGGAAGAAAATCAGCTTTTCCTTTGCTAAAGTTGCTGGAACAATGAAGGAAGCTGATGTAGGATCTTCTATGTCAGAAGTTGTCTCCATTGGAGTGAGAGCAGGCTGAACTTGCTGAGTGTCAGCTTGGCTTGACGATGTGTCGTCTTCTGGCTCTGAATCCGAATCCGTGTCTTGCATGGTGGACACAAAAGAGACAACAAATTTGCCCCCAGGCTTTTGCTTTGCCTTCTTCACTTTAGTTGTGATGACCAAAGGCTTTGAAGGTTTGAGGGAGATGATGAAGGGAGTTTGAATGCTCTCTTCGGATTTACCGGATGATTTGTTTTCTTCCGGCGATTGTTGAGGAGCCTTGCCTTTATCTTTATGGGGATTTTCGGCAAAGGGTGCTGTGTGCTTATCCTCTTCTTCTTTTTCACCTTCATACATCTGTGAGTCTGCGAAGTGGACTTCTTTACCTTTGAAGGGTTTTCTGTCTGCAAAGACTCGATGTATCATGCCGTCGTCGCCAACAAACTTGATGCATTGATGTAAAGTTGAAGGGACAACACCATTCTCGTGGATCCAAGGGCGTCCGAAAAGGATGTTGTAGCATGAAAGGGTTTTTATTGCATACACTGTGACCTCAGAAATAAGATCACCGATTTGCAACTTGAACCTGATTTTGCCGATAGGCCTTTGAGTACTCCCATCGTATCTAAAGATAGATACAGATGTGTGGCTTAGCTTGCTGGGTGGGATGCCCAACTCTTCGAGAGCCGATGTGGAGATGAGGTTGAGTGTAGAACCTGGGTCGATCTGAACTCTGTGCATAGGCATTTCTTGATGTACCCTGTGAAGTACAGGGGTCGGTTGTGCGTGGTTTCGCCAAGTAGGAGGTCGTCCTTTGTGAAGGCGATGGTTGCACTGGCTGCTTTTTTAACCGAGAGGCATTCAATGCATGATCCCTCAGTTTTCTTCTTTTCTCCCTTTGAGGAGGCTTCTGAGTTTTTGACCCGGTAATCCATTTCAATTTGGAGGACTTACGGGGCATGTTTGTCGACATCCTCATTCAGCTTTTGTAATTCTGAGATGAGATTATCACGAGTGTGCGGAGACATTCGCAACAAATCTAGGATGTGCAGACGTGCAGGTATGTGCTTGAAGTGTTCAATCAAGTCATACTTGAAAGCCTCCTTAAGGCCTGCATGTTCATCATTGTTGCCACTAGGGGCGCTTACAACATCTTTTCCCGAAGGATTTACATATATAAAGGAAGATTGGTTGTAATTTTTGTGGTAGTCCCGGCCAGAGCGGGTGCCTCTACCAACTTCGAGAGCTTCTTGAGAAGGGTCTTCGTTTGGAAGATTGTCTTCAGGATCAAGAGGCTGTTGTTTTTCATTTGCTGAGGATGTATCAGCAGCAGAGTTGCCATCCTCAGTGATTGTGTTGCATGGAGCATTTTCTGGGAACAGGTCCTGAACAACATCCTGCAACCTTTCTTCTTCGTTGACCAATTCATCGTCCCAAGCATCAATAGCTGGGAATTCTTCAGCCAGGAAGGGTGTGAACTTTGAAGTCACAGTCTCAGGAGAAGAAACCTGAGAGGGTGTCATCTCAGTGAAAGTCACGTGAGACGAGGTGGCTTCAGAAGATACATTGCTAGGCGTCGTCGGAGTGTAAGTGCTCTCATCAGAAGATGCTTCGGAAGAGCTATAATCCCGAATTATCATATGACAGGAAGCTCTGACGGGAGACGTTGCCTGATCGGAGTCAGACTCATCCTCGGATGTAAGAGTATCATCTATCCAGCAATTTTCTCTATTTTCAGGAGTTAATGGAGGATGTACCTGATGGTCTTCAGGGACTTCAGGCTCTGGATTGCGAGGAGGCTTGTTGACGCGTTCTTGCTCTTGTTCTAGAGCGAGACGCTGCAAGAATCTTGCCTATTCTTCAAGATCAGGCATGGGAGCCAAATCTTCTTCTTCATCAATTCTTTGTGGCTCAACACGGTTGATTTCCACTGGAGCAATGAGAGGTGTTGGGTCAGCAGCATCTTCTTATACAGCCTCTTGGTCTTCTTCATCATCAGACCAGGATCCTTGTGGCTGTAGAGGGTTAACCAGATTACTGGCATAAGATGAGTCTTAGGAACCCATTCTTCATCGGAGAGGTATTCTCCTGTTTCAAGGGACTCCTCCCACTCATCTGTGCAGTTGGATTCGAATCCATCATCGGTGTCGCTGGACTCGTATCCATCAATGGAGAATCCAACTACCGAATTGAAAGAGTATGATACCTCCTGCATGGCTTCTTTGAATTGAGGTGGCATGAAATCACTGAGAGTGAATTTTCTTACCGCCTTTGAAGTCTCTGGAAGGGATGTTTTTGTTACCTCCAGTGAAGCGGTAGAGGAAGCCTCTGCCTTTTCTTTGACTTCTTGTTTTGGCTGGGTCTTCTCTTACCGTTTGAGCTTGAGGAGATATTTCCTAGCCTGCCGTCGCTGTTGAGCTGTAGGTTTTGTTTTCACGACCTCCCAATTTTCATCTTCCAGGAGATCGGGATGTACCCATATGGGTTGTCCGTCTGGTGTCGGGTAAGGAACCAGTTCCTCGGATGCATGGATTGAGTTTATCACCTTGAAGGAAGTAGTGATCTTCTTCTTCGGTGATTTTGATGTTTGTCGACATGTCACCATGTTGACGGAGGCAGACCCATAGTTTTTGTCAAAGGTGATGGCTCCGTTTTTCCACATCTCGTTTATTTCTCCCTCACAACGAAGCATTGATTGAGAGGATGCGAGATCATCTGGTGGTATGGACAGTACCGAGGATCGTTGATTTTACCAACATCACCCGGTCTTTTTGGTTCAGGCAAGGTGAGTTTGCCATTTGCCACAAGAGCCCCGAAGATTTCATCAATATCTTCATCAAACGGGTATTTCTTCTCTACTCGTTCTTTGAAGGCATCTGAGAGTTCAGGTCTCTTACCCGCAGCTTTGTTTTCAGGTCTCTTACCCTACATCAACCCTCGAACAGCTAAATCAAGCCTCTCAGCGGCGAGAACCACCGAGGCCATCACTCATCAGATAGAGCACATGGACGGCTTCAAAATGCTTACAAAGGGCTACGCGTCAAATTTCAGGTCATTTCGACAACATTTGACCATAGTTTGACGCTCGGAAGCCAAATCAGGCCTCTCGGCGGTGAAGCTCCCCGGGACCATGGTTTCCAAGACAGAGCCTATGGATCATCTTAAAATGACTCCAATAGGTTCCCTGTCAAATTTCAAGTCAATCGGACATCGGTTGACCGCACATCAAACCCCGACATCTTCATCGCGACAAAAACAAGTCTACTGGTGATAGGACCCCAAACGGCTTCAAAACTCAAACAAAAGCCTATGGTTGGTCTTATTTATTGCTCAGCAAGCTTCACCCCAAATTTCAGGTCATTCCGACATCGTTTGACCCAGTTTCAGCTTCTGACGGAAAATCGGCAGCTCTGCGCAGCAAAGTCTTCGGCTTTCTCGGAAAATTGGAAACTTTGCAAAATAAAATACAAGGATTCTCATCAAATTTTCTACAGGGAAATCAGGCCAATAAATGATTAAAATTTTCAAATAAAAATACAGAAGAAAAAAGAATCGAAAAACAACAAAAACGGACACAAAACGGGACAAAAGGGGGAAAACCCTCCCCAGGGTCGCAGACCCCTGCGACCCTGGGGCCCGGGATCGCCCGGTGGGCCCCGGAAACCCCATTTTTCACCGTTTTTTCGCAATTCAAAGTGTCCGGCCTCTGGTATTTTCCAAAATTCATACTTTTGCGACACCAAATCCTCTAACATCCGTCAAAAACACGGGTTAATCATCAAGAGTATCGAAATCAACATTGATTGCCAACTGGTCAACCAAAAAAAGTGTGCTTTCTACCCGACTGATCGAGAAATCGACAGGACGGATGGCACCGACCCGCTGTTTGAAACCAACACGTGAAGTTACATGGTCATCCGATGTCGATCTACATGAAGATCCATCGATGATCATCGCCAGAAGAATCCCAAAAGACGCGGCACGGCCCGCGACTCTTCAATTGCTCAGCGACCACTTAATGCGATTAATTGACTAGCTTTATTACAGTCATTAATCCATTTCTTTGGACGGACCAATCAGAAGCAAGCATCCGGGAGTTACAAGTCAAGAGATTCATGGCATTTAACCCATGAAACTCCTCCCATCATGGCAATTAAAGGCGATTAAATGCCCTCAATCTCCTCCGGCCAATCAGAAGCCAAGAAAAAGGAGTTACAAAATAAAGAATTCAATCTTGTAACTCCTCCCTTTATGTAGCTTTATGACAATTAAGGCTCATAAACCCTCCTAAATGGCTACCTAAAAGCCTATAAATAGGAGAACATTCCAAAGAATTCCCGATCGGAAAAATCACAGAGACACAGACAAAGCACAGAAATTCAGAAAAGGAAAAAGAGAAAACTCTGCGGAAGTTCTACACTGACCACCACTACAAGGTGACAAAAGTCCCTTGGGGGGTACCCCCCCAAGGTCCTTGCCTTCTCCTTCTGCCTCCAATGGCTTAGACATGGCTTTTCAGCCCGTCTACTTGGCTTTTTATTGGACATAGGACATCCTCTTGGTCTTTGTCCTCTAAAAACCTGAGGTTATAGCCCAGCCAAGCGAATCAATAGCATCCTCTGTTCTCATCTGCATGGATGATGGCGAAGTCCACATATGGCTTGCGACCGTCAATCTGAATGGGTCCCCCACAATCTCCTGAGAAGTTAGATCCTCCTTTTCTTGCTTTTCATTGTAGTTTGTATTTTTTTTAAAGAGACAAAAATCACAACTCTTGTCTTTCATTATTGATAAGGATTGTAAATCGGCAATAAACGCCAAAATCGGCTATAAACGCCAAAAATCGGCTAAAAATGCCCAAATCGGCTATAAATGCCAAAAAAAATCGCCTTTCATGGCAAATCAAGAAAATGTCTCTTTTCTTAAATATATGTGCAATGGAAAACTTGAAAGAAGTTGATTTCTTTTTTACTTGTGAAGGTTGATCTCCGGATCACCACTTGCAATTCCAAGTAAAAAATTGAAAATCTAGCACACCCACACAAAAGAAATGTTGATGCACACCCTTACCCCCCGGTTACGAAAGGGTCAGACCCAACGGACTCCCACGTCCGCCGACCTCGGTAGAACCAGGCAGGAGCGCGGTCCATCATCAGCGAAAGTCATGGGAGATGAGGTGGCTCCAGAAGATACATTGCTAGGCATCGCCGGAGTGTAAGTGTCCTCATCAGACGATGCTTCGGAAGAGCTATAATCCTGAATTATCACATTACAGGAAGCTCGGACAGGAGACGTTGCCTAATCGGAGTCAAACTCATCCTCGGATGTAAGAGGATCGCCTATCCAGTAATTTTCTCCATTTTCATGAATTAAGGGAGGATGTACCTCATGGTCTTCATGGATTTCAGGCTCTGGAATGAGAGGAAGCTCGTTGACGTGGTCTTGCTCTTGTTTTAGAGCGAGATACTACAAGATCCTTGCATATTCTTCAAGATCAGGCTATTAGATATCGCGATCACTGAGAGGGGGGGGTGAATCAGTGATTCTTTAAAAACAGGTCCAATTTAACAACAAAAGCAAATCAAATCACACAAGGACACCAGATTTAACGTGGTTCACCGAAAGGCTACGTCCACGGTTCAAAGACTGTCCGAACACCAATCCGGGACAGATCTGAATCTATTTAGTCGCACCAACGACAAAGAGCACCAACCCTTAGTTTCAGATAGCACCAACTATCTAGGAAGCACCTACTCCCTTTAGTTTCAGATAGCACCAATTATCTAGGAAGCACCGACTCCCTTTACAATTTATCTGCACCAACAGATAGGATCACCAAACCCCAGACACCAAGCACCAACTTGATGTTCTACAGAATAAAAGTAAAAACCTTTTTCTATAGCCCTTCCCCTCTACAATCTCTCTCTCTCAATCCCTTACAAATTGAAAATTAAACATAAACAGAGAGACACTTATCTTATGGACGAAACACCATCTTCAAGAGCACATCCTCGTCCACACTTGCTGTAGAAACATGCAACACAACAGCACACAGCAACAGCACCTTTTTCTCTCCAAAACCCTCTCTTTTGTTCTCTTTTCTCTTCTCTTCTTTTCTCTCTTCTTGTGTTCTTAAAAACGAACCAAACATGCCTTTATATAGGTTATTGTAACCCTTAAGAGTGTTCAAAATAGGCTACAATTCGTTTAGAAAGAGTCCCAAACGAAATACTTAAGTTTCCTGAATTTTCGTGCAAAACTTCTATTTCTGCGCAACTCAGGTTTCCCATGTGTTCTACCGGTAGAAATTGCGGTAGAACAGATGAAATTCTCATGTCCAAGCTTCTGCTAGAATTTAAGCCACTTCTACCGGTAGTACTTGCGGTAGAACTTTCAGGGCAGCCACTTCTACCGGTAGTACTTGCGGTTGACAGATGGAAATCTTAGGGTCAGCCTTTTCTACCCCTTTTCTACCCCTGTTCTACCGGTAGAAATACCGGTTGACAGATGAAATTCTGATTTCCTATACTGTTCTGTTTCAGCTCTGTTTTCTCTTTGAAGCTCTATCAACACCACACTTGTGACATTGTGTTGACAATAATTCCAACACAAGATGATACTTGAGATACTAATTTCTTCAATTCTTCATTAAACTTCTCAAGGCATCTCAAATTCCAACAATCTCCCCCTTTGGAATTATTGGCAACACTTTTGGAACTTCAACACTTAGAACACATTAAACTAGTTGATCTTCATGAAGCTTCTTCAGAACCATAGTCTCCCCCTGTCTTTAAAAAAAAATCAAGATCTCTAACACTCTTGATACCAATCTCCCCAAAGTTATCATAGCATAACTTCTTCTAACATTGCTTTCTCCTAGCTTAAGTCTTTCTCCCCCTTTGACAACAAGTCCAAAGGGACCAACGAAGGAGCGAATAGGATATTCAAAGAATACTTTGCTCCCCCTTTCAAGCCCATCTCCTAAGGATTAGGAGAGTGAGTAACTCCTAATTTTTTTCGGAGATACTCGAAGACTTCCTTTGGCAGAGGTTTTGTGAAGATATCAGCAACTTGCTCAGTAGTTGGAACATATTCCAACTTTACCTCACCATCTGCAACCTTTTCCTTGAGAAAGTGATAGCGAATTGCTACATGCTTCGTTCTAGAATGCTGAACAGGATTCTTGGAGATGTGAATTGCACTTGTGTTGTCACAGAGGATCGGCGTAGGATCCGTTGTCGGAACTCCTAGATCAGAAAGCATTTGCCGCATCCATAACACTTGTGTACAACAAGTTGCCGCTGCAATATATTCCGCTTCCGCTGTAGAAAGGGATACTGAGTCTTGTTTCTTACTATGCCATGCCACCAACCTGTCACCGAGATAGAATGCACCACCGCTTGTACTCTTGCGATCATCTATACATCTAGCCCAATCGGCGTCAGAGTATGCAACAAGAGTAAAGGATTTGCCTTTAGGATACCAAATGCCAAGCTCCATGGTACCTTTCAGATATCGAAATATCCTTTTTACTGCTGTGAGGTGCGTCTCAGTTGGTGATGCTTGAAATCGAGCCACCATACATACTGCTTGCAGAAGATCCGGTCTTGTAGCAATCAAATAAAGCAAGCTTCCTATCATAGAACGATAAGTGGTGTGATCAACGGACGAACCCTTATCATCTTTGCTTAGCTTTGTGTTCGTTGTCATTGGTGTGCTCACTGGCTTGCTGTCTTCCATGTTAAAACGCTTCAGCATTTCCTTGATGTATTTCATCTGTGATATGAAAATACCATGTTTCAGCTGCTGAACTTGTAAACCAAGGAAGAACTTTAGTTCTCCAAGCATTGACATCTCAAATTCTTTCTTCATCTCTTTAGCGAAATTCCTGCACATTTCTTCATCATTGCCACCGAAGATTATATCATCGACATAAACAATAACAACCAGCTGTTTGCTCAACTCTGTTTTGACATAAAGATTGCTATCAACTAGTCCTTTTCCAAAGCCGATCTTGCGGAGATAGAGGTCCAGCCTTGCATACCACGCCCTTGGCGCTTGTTTCAGCCCATAAAGAGCCTTTTTCAACTTGCACACTAGGTCTGAATTTTTGCTAATGAGAAAACCATCAGGTTGCTCAATGTAGACCTCTTCTTCAAGTAATCCATTCAAGAAGGCTGACTTTACATCCATCTGAAATACCTTGAAGGTTTTGTATGCAGGCAATGCAAGAAACATACGAATGGCTTTCAGACGAGCCACCGGAGCAAAGGTCTCTTCAAGATCTATGCCTTCAACTTGAGCATAACCTTTACAAACCAACCTTGCTTTGTTTCGTATGACCTGACCATCTTCATTCAGCTTATTCTGAAAGACCCATTTAGTACCAATAACATTCTTATCGGTAGGTCTAGAGACTAGTTCCCATGTGGAGTTCTTCTCAATTTGCTCCAACTCCTCATGCATAGCTTTTAACCAACTTTCATCGAGACTGGCTTCAGCCACAGTCTTGGGTTCAATGGTGGACACAAGTGAGTAATTGCTAACTACACTTTGTCTTGTTTTAACACCGACCTCAGGATCTCCAATGATTTGATCCTTAGGGTGTTGCTCTATCCAAGTGCTTTTCTTTCTAGGTGTAGCATCCTCTGAGTCATCCTTTGATTTCTCAGAATCATTAGGTTCAGCCACTTCATCATCAATCTCACTCGAGTCCTCATAAACTGGACTGTCATAATGAGTTACATTCTTTGATTCACGGTTTTCATCAATTCTAACATCGGCACTTTCTATGATTTTTCTGGTCCTTTTGTTAAGACATCTGTAAGCCTTACTAGATGAGGAATAACCCAGAAATATACCTTCATCAGCTCTTTCTTCAAATTTGCCCGGATTTTGTTCAAGACGCTTGATGTAACACTTGCTACCGAAGACTCTGAAGTGCTTGACTGTTGCTTTTCTCCCAAACCATAGCTCATAAGGAGTTTTGTCTTCATGTGGCCTGATCAAGCATCGATTCTGAATGTATACAGCCGTATGGATTGCCTCCTTCCAGTATTTGTCAGCTAGCTTGCTCTCAGTTAGCATTGTGCGAGCCATCTCTTGAACGGTGCGATTTTTCCGTTCCACAACTCCATTTTGCTGTGGAGTTCTAGGGGCTAAATACTGTCTTTGAATGCCATGGTGCTCACAATAGTTAGTGAACTCTTCAGATGTGAATTCACCGCCTCGATCAGACCTTAAAATCTTGATACGTTTTCCAAGCATATTTTCAACCTGTGCCTTAAACACTTTAAAACGATCAAGTGCTTGATGTTTATGCTTAAGAAACAATACCCATGTCATACGAGTATAATCATCAATGCATAACATAAAATACTTATCTCCATTGGTGCTTTGAGTTCGCATCGGACCACAGAGATCAGTGTGCACTAGCTCAAGAGGTTTCTTTGAATGATGCTCCTTTGACTTGAACATTACCCTCGTTTGCTTTCCCTTTTGGCAAGAATCGCAAATGGGGTTGGAAGGCTTTTCAATTGTAGACATACCTCTGACAGCCTTTGAATTGCAAATCTTTGACATGTTATCAAAGTTTAGATGCCCAAGGCGTTTGTGCCACAACCAACTTTCCTCTGTCCGACTCATCAAGCAAGTCTTTTCAGCTCCATCTGACAATGTATAGAGATTTCCAGCAGTCCTAGATCCAGTAGCCACTGTTTTGCCGTTGCTACACTTCTTGATAGCAAAACCATTTTTAGTGAAGACAACTTCGTGGCCTTTGTCACAGATCTGGCTCACACTAAGCAAGTTGTGTCTCAGTCCAGACACATATAAGACCTCGTCTGATCTGATCTTGTTTGCCTTTAGCTGAACAACACCTTTTCCGCAGATTTTGGCATCATCATTGTTACCAAACTTCACTGATCCGCCTTCATAGTGCTGTAATTTGACGAATTTTTCCTTATCACCTGTCATATGGCTTGAACAACCACTATCAAGGACCCATGGTGCATGTCTTCTTTTGTGCATTGAATGCCGTTTGCACAATGAGAGATTCTTTGGAATTACCTTCCCTTTTCTTTGCCCTCCAAGCCTTAACTAACTTGGGTTTCTTTTCAACCTGAAATTAGTTAGCTATAGGCAACCTACAATCCCTAGCTAAGTGTCCATAATTATGACACATATAGCACTCAATTTTGTGGCTGTTTAGGATTGAAAAAGGATTCCTAGTCACAAATGGGCTGTTTCGTACATAGAATTTGCAATCAGCTCTTTTATGTCCATATCTATTACAATGATAGCAATAACCATAGAATCTAAACATTCTTCCTTTCTTAGGTGGCTGGTTAAACTCCACAAACCTTTTCTTATTGACCATCTCAATACTAGGCTGAATTTGATGCTTTGTAGCCTTGAGAGGTATGGCACTTTGTTTCATAAACAAAGAAGGTGCAGCTTTAGAGGACTCTCCGGTTTCAAATCCAATACCAAATTTATTGTGGAAGGGCTTTTGAACTTTCAGAATTTCATTGAGTTTCATTTTCCCTTCAATCGCTTGGAGTGCTTTGAGTTTTCGGCTACTTTCCAAGTTTTCAGCCTTTGCTCTAGCGATTTCAGTTTCAAGTTTCATAGCCTCTTCCTTTTTGATACTTATTTGATTTTGAAGGACTTCCACCATTCTTTTATATTCTTCAACTTGAGTTTTCAAAGCAATAATTGAACTTTCAGATTCATGAAGAAGTTTCAGATTTTTCTTACTTGTTTTACGTTCCATGCTAAGCTCCTCAAGTGCGGCAATGAGTTCTTCTTCGAGATTGACCTCAGCCTCCTCTTCCTCTTCCGGCTCTTGCTCCTCTTCTTCTTCAACGGTAACCATGAAGAGAGCTTCAGTTGCCTCGGCTGATTCATCATCGTCTGAAGTTTCAGACGTGCTGTCATTATATTGACTGATGAAGCTTTTTGCTTTGCCCCTTTTTCTGAAAATTTTCTTCCACTTACTCTTATCAACATAAGAGTCATCATCATTATTTTCTTTCAGCGGACACTTCGCAGCAAAGTGACCAACACCGCCACAATTGAAGCATTTAAAGGGTAGCTTCCCTTTGTACTTTCCATTGCTTCCTTTCTTCAGCTTTCTAACAAATTGAGCCTCAAGCTCATCATCATCAGTATCAGAATCATGACCAGCAGTCTCTTTTCCCTTTTTCTGAACTTTGAAGGCCGCTTCTCTATCAGATGAAGACGTCTTACCTATGCGCATCTCATAGGCAGTGAGTGAACCATGCAACTCATCCATGGTAAATTCATTCAGATCCTTGGCTTCTTCTATGGCTGAGACTTTTGAATCAAACCGGGGAAGAAGAGATCTTAGAACCTTTTTGACGATGACTGGTTCTCTAATCTCCTCCCCTAGTCCACGAATGTCATTCGTGACTTCATTCACTCGTTGCAAATATGAGTCAACATTCTCGCTTTCCTCCATGCGAAGAGATTCAAATTGAGAGCGATGGGTTCGCAATTTTGCTTCTTTGATCTTCTCATCTCCTTCATGAATGCTTTTCAACTTGTCCCATATTTCCTTGGCTGTTTTGCATGCAATTACTTTGACCAGCTCGCTGTCCACAAGGCCACTAAAGAGTGCATCTGCGCCTTAGAGTCGTTGTCTGCTAACTTCTTCGTTGCAGCATCATTGGGTACAATGGCAATATTGTAACCGACTCTGACAGTCTCCCAGACATCATAGCCAAGTGACTTAATGAAAGCCTGCATTCTGATCTTCCAGAAGGAGTAATTAGAACCATCAAACAAAGGTGCTTTCTTATTCCCTGTATTGGTTGCCATGTGATTTGACAAGAGATCACCCTTAGCGTGTTAAGCTTTTCAAGGGAACCTTACGCTCTGATACCAATTGTTAGATATCGCGATCACTGAGAAGGGGGGGGTGAATCAGTGATTCTTTAAAAATAGGTCCAATTTAACAACAAAAGCAAATCAAATCACACAAGGACACCAGATTTAACGTGGTTCACCGAAAGGCTACGTCCACGGTTCAAAGACTGTCCGAACACCAATCCGGGACAGATCTGAATCTATTTAGTCGCACCAACGACAAAGAGCACCAACCCTTAGTTTCAGATAGCACCAACTATCTAGGAAGCACCTACTCCCTTTAGTTTCAGATAGCACCAACTATCTTGGAAGCACCGACTCCCTTTACAATTTATCTGCACCAACAGATAGGATCACCAAACCCCAGACACCAAGCACCAACTTGATGTTCTACAGAATAAAAGTAAAAACCTTTTTCTATAGCCCTTCCCCTCTACAATCTCTCTCTCTCAATCCCTTACAAATTGGAAATTAAACATAAACAGAGAGACACTTATCTTATGGACGAAACACCATCTTCAAGAGCACATCCTCGTCCACACTTGCTGTAGAAACATGCAACACAACAGCACACAGCAACAGCACCTTTTTCTCTCCAAAACCCTCTCTTTTCTTTTATTTTCTCTTCTCTTCTTTTCTCTCTTCTTGTGTTCTTAAAAACGAACCAAACATGCCTTTATATAGGTTATGGTAACCCTTAAGAGTGTTCAAAATAGACTACAATTCGTTTAGAAAGAGTCCCAAACGAAATACTTAAGTTTCCTGAATTTTCGTGCAAAACTTCTATTTCTGCGCAACTCAGGTTTCCCGTGTGTTCTACCGGTAGAAATTGCAGTAGAACAGATGAAATTCTCATGTCCAAGCTTCTGCTAGAATTTAAGCCACTTCTACCGGTAGTACTTGCGGTAGAACTTTCAGGGCAGCCACTTCTACCGGTAGTACTTGCGGTTGACAGATGGAAATCTTAGGGTCAGCCTTTTCTACCCCTTTTCTACCCCTGTTCTACCCCTGTTCTACCGGTAGAAATACCGGTTGACAGATGAAATTCTGATTTCCTATACTGTTCTGTTTCAGCTCTGTTTTCTCTTTGAAGCTCTATCAACACCACACTTGTGACATTGTGTTGACAATAATTCCAACACAAGATGATACTTGAGATACTAATTTCTTCAATTCTTCATTAAACTTCTCAAGGCATCTCAAATTCCAACACAGGCATAGGAGCCAAATCTTCATCTTCATCAACTCTTTGTGGCTCAACATTGTTGATTTCCACTGGAGCATTGAGAGGTGCTGGGTCAGCAGCATTTTCTTGTATAGCCTCCTGGTCTTCTTCATCATCAAACCAGGATCCTTCTGGCTGTAGGGGGTTATACCAGATTACTAGCATAAGATGAGTCTCAGGAACCCATTCTTCATCGGAGAGATATTCTCCTGTTTCAAGGGACTCCTCCCACTCGTCTGTGTAGTTGGATTCGAATCCATCATCGGTGTCGCTAGACTCGTATCCATCAATGGAGAATCCAACCACCGAATTGCAAGAGTATGATGCCTCCTGCGTGGCTTCTTTGAATTGAGGTGGCATGAAATCACTGAGAGTGAATTTTCTTACCCCATTTGAAGTCTCTGGAAGGGATGTTTTTGTTGCCTCCAGTGATGCGGTAGAGGAAGCCTCTGCCATTTCTTTGACTTCTTGTTTTGGCTGGGTCTTCTCTTGAGGAGATATTTCTTAGCCTGCCTTCGCTGTTGAGCTGTAGGCTTTGTTTTCACGACCTCCCAATTTTCATCTTCCAGGGGATCGGGATGTACCCATATGAGTTGTCCGTCTGGTGTCGGGTAAGGAACCAGTTCCTCGGATGCTTGGATTGAGTTTATCACTTTGAATGAAGTAGTGATCTTCTTTTTCGGTGATTTTGATGTTTGTCCACATGTCACCATGTTGATGGAGGCAGACCCATAGTTTTTGTCAAAGGTGATGACTCCGTTTTTCCACATTTCGTTTATTTTCTCTCTCACAACGAAGCCTTGATTGAGAGGATGCGAGATCATCTGGTGGTATGGACAGTACCGAGGATCGTTGGTTTTGCCAACATCAACCGGTCTTTTTGGTTCAGGCAAGGTCAGCTTGCCGTTTGCCACAAGAGCCCCAAAGATTTCATCAACATCTTCATCAAACGGGTATTTCTTCTCTACTCGTTCTTCGAAGGCATCAGAGAGTTCGGGTCTCTTACCAGCAGCTTTGTTTTCAGCTTTCTTTGGTGGCTGAGGAGCTGACTTGGTCTGCACATTGAGGACCTCTTTCTTCTTTGGTTTAGAGGTTGCAATGGGGGTTGGCACTTTTCTTGTTGATTTCTGACTGTTGAGGTCTTTAATCACCGTTTCAGCTTCCATGGAATCTTCTAGGAGTTCTCCCAGGTTCTTTGATTTGTTGCCGATGATCATGGAGCGGATTCTAGCTCTTATGTTGTTTCAGCAGAGGTCGACTAGTGACGCTTGTGGCAATACATCAGAGCATTTGCATGCCATTGCTTTCCACTTATGAATGAAGTCATATGTTGACTCATTCTCTCCCTGTTTTAGGCTGTACAGTTGGGCCATAGTAGCGGGATGATCCTCACCTTTGAAGTGAGTCAGGAAGCGTGTCTCTAGCATGGCCCAGTTTTGGATGGAGTCCTCCGGCAGAGTGGAGTACCAATCGAAGGCCGTACCTTTTAGGGTACTTGCAAAGAGGCGGATCTTGAGTGCATCTTGATCCGCGATAGCTCCCGTCAGGATCTTGAAGTGGATGACGTGCTGTCTAGCTGATCCTTTCCCCGTATATGTTTGGAGAGTAGGATGCTTGAATTTTGTGGGGAACGGGACCGAGTCCATCAATAAGGGATATGGTGGCTTGATCATATGCTCCTTGAGTATATCCTCTTCTTTTGCTTTTGCGAGGATACCGTCTACGTCCTTTTTGGTAAGGGCGCGTGACTCATTTGCTTCTCTATTTACCTCATTGTCTTGATGATTCGGAGGAGGTTCATTGTTCGCTTGATTTTGGAAGGCGAGGATAAGGTTTTCCATCAGAGTTTCAATCCTCTGCTGGCCTTGTTCCAACTGCTGGATGCGGGTGATCGCATCATCTTGAGGTGGATTGCGGGGTGGTGGCTCAGAATTTGTTGCCAGGACATTCATCCTTCGGGATTCGAATGAGGAAATTGTCCTGGTGACTGAGCTGGGGCTCATTCTTTTTGAAGAAGAGCTTGAGGAAGGATCACTCTGCCGTCCTTTGCTTGAAGGAGCAGGGGACTCTTCTGAATGTCTTCTTGTCCTGGAGACGCTGCCGGTCATCGGACGTCGAACATGGATTTTTGTTGCTGACTTTTGGCGTCTTCTGGTTTTTCCAACCATATGGACAGCAGCAACTTGGTTGGGTCTTTCTTTTTCGACCCATTTGGGAGAGACTTGAAGTGTAGGAGGCTGGGTCCTTTGCTTCTCTAGTCTCTTTTGCCGATACAATGCACGGCGGCTTATACGACGAGCAATTTGAGCTTCGGTCAGCTCTGGCTGGGCTTTGACGATTAAGGATGTGCTCCCTCGGGCGCAGCAGCCGAGCCTGTCTTCTTTGTAGCTGGGCAAGGACAGGATTCGAACCCGGTCCTTCGCCTATTATAGCGAAGCTTTGAATTTTTGGAGTTCGGCCCCTGTCGAGATGAAGGGTCGAACTGCAGGTTTGTAGGCCTTAACAGGTGCTTGCAGAGGCCTTGTGATGCATGACTTGTTTTTGGGCTTGTAAGAACAAGCCGGTTCATGCTGGGTTGACTTGGGAGTCAGGTTGGAGATGGGACTCTCCTCTTTCATGTAAGCAAGAGGGTAGAACTGGTTCTCCTTGAGTGGGGCCAGGAATGCTGGCTTGGTGGATGTTTGGGACCTTCTTTGTTTTGTTGAAGGTCTTGGGGACCAAGTCTTGGGATAGACCTGGTTGTTTGAGGGTTGAGGCTTCATGGGGCTGCCACGGGCTTCGGGCCTTCTGGTGCTCGCCTTTGGTGTCACGGTAGTGACACGTTGAGAGGCGAGTTTTTGCTTCTTGGAAGGAGCAGTTTGTTCTTCGGGAAGTGGGAATGGTCCCACCGTCTGAAAGACGATAGTCCGGGGAGTCAAGGTCGACCCGGTGTTCAGAGAGTTGCCAAGGGAGTTGACGCTTCGGCAACTGATGGGGCGCTTGTAGGTGCGCGTGGTTTGAATCTGTTGAATCATGAGTTGGTGCTTGTTCTCGTCGAAGGTAATGGTTACTGCCATTGTTAGTTTTTCGAAAAGTTTCCAAAACAAGACCACATCCATTAGTAATCACAATAATATAATGATCATAAATGGGAAGTTCTATGGTTTTGTCTTTTCAAATTGCTCGAGGGAGATGACCCAAGCAATATGAAGAAGGTAGAAAGCCATAGAGTGTACAATTGTTCTGATTGCAGGTATGGAAGCCCAGAATGAGCGTCCTAATGACTGCTAGAAGCAATTGTGAACTTAAATTCGACTTATCGAGAAGCAGAGCTTGCTCGAGGTAAGAAGAATATAAAGTTGGAGTTACAAATGTGCCGGTCGCGAATACAGTAGACCCTGAAAGGGCGTACTAGTACCGCTCGACACAAATGTTTTGAGACTCCATCCATGAGATGAGATTCTCTGTTTTGAAAGGTCGAGATTGGATTCATCAAAGAGAGCAGATGGTATTCCGAACCAAATACGGTCTCAGCGATTTCCGCGAGCGCCAGTGTTCAGAAGGAAATGAACCATAATTTCTCGGATCTGAATCCAAAAATGATGAGTTTTTTTTTTAAAAGCCAATATCGGGTTCATCAAAGAGAGCAAAAGGCACTCCAATCTGAACACGGGCTCAGCGATTTCCGCGAGCGCCAGTGCTTAGAAAGGAGAAGACCAAAATTTCTCCAATCTAACCCAAAATGACGGAAGTTTTTTTTTAAAAAAAAAAATTTTTTCAAGATTTTCTTTTTTCCTTTTTTTTAAATCTTTTTATTTATTTATTTATTATTTTATTATTATTATTTTTTAAGATTTTTTTTTTAAAATTTTTTTTTGTTTTTTATTTTTTATTTTAAAAATTTTATTTTGAAAAAATTTTATTTAAAAGACGAGAGAGTACACATAGGCCTCCTAACCCGATCTTATGAAATCTCGATTGATAGAATTGCCCCCGGGTAAGGGTAGGATTACTTAATGAACCCGTTTGGAGGACCCTTGCCTATAACAGTCAAGCTGTCTCCACACTCTGGACAAGGCTTTTCTTGAATCAGCCATGATCAAAGAACGCAGTTGGTTTAACCTTAGTGTTCTATGTCTTCTTTATATATATATATATATTTTAGAGCTTTAATGAACTCATCGAAGAGAAACGATGGCCCAAAACCTTAGTCGAACAAGCTCAACATTTCTGCAAGCACGATGAACGATAGGAAAGGATCAAGGTTCTCAATTTTGAATCCAAAATGAAAAATCTGATTTTTGTTTTTTTTTTCTAATGAACTCATCGAAGAGAAACGATGGCCCAAAACCTTAGTCGAACAGGCTCGACATTTCTGCAAGCACGATGACGATAGGAAAGGATAAAGGTTTCTCAATTTTGAATCCAAAAATCCGATTTTTTGTTTTTTTTTGTTTTTTCTTTTTCTAATGAACTCATCGAAGAGAAACGATGGCCCAAAACCTTAGTCGAACAGGCTCAACATTTCTGCAAGCACGATGAACGATAGGAAAGGATCAAGGTTTCTCAATTTGGAATCCAAAATGAAAAATCTGATTTTTTGTTTTTTTTTGTTTTTTTTTTCTAATGAACTCATCGAAGAGAAACGATAGCCCAAAACCTTAGTCGAACAGGCTCAACATTTCTGCAAACACGATGAATGATAGGAAAGGATCAAGGTTTCTCAATTTTGAATCCAAAATGAAAAATCTGATTTTTTATTTTTTTATTTTTTTTTCTAATGAACTCATCGAAGAGAAACGATGGCCCAAAACCTTAGTCGAACAGGCTCAACATTTCTGCAAGCACGATGAACGATAGGAAATGATCAAGGTTTCTCAATTTCGAATCCAAAAATCCATTTTTTTTGTTGAAAAGAGAAAGAGTGGAAATAAATTCAAAGAATTAGAAATTTCTAAAAAATCTCATCTCATTTTTTTAGATGCGGAATCCAACATAGGCCACCAATTAGAAAATAGCCAAGGAATAAAGAAAAGAAGTATAAGCATAGAGCAATAGATAAGATATGCAAATATTTCATTTCTAGCATCATGTTCTCAAATGAACGTGTCCCACCGAGTGTGCAGCTTGATAGACCAGCGCATTCTGCTCACTCGGTTCTACCGAGGTCGGCGGACGTGGGAGTCCGTTTGGGTCCGACCCTTTCGTGACCAGAGAGGGCAGAGGCGTGCATCAACATTTCTTTTGTGTGGGTGTGCCAGATATTTTACTTGGAATTGCAAGTGGTGATCCGGAGATCAACCTTTGCAAGTAAAAAGGAAATCAACTTCTTTCAAGTTTTCCATTGCACATATATTTAAGAAAAGAGACATTTTCTTAATTTGCCGTGAAAGCCGATTTTTTTGGCATTTATAGCCGATTTTGGTGTTTATAGCCGATTCTTGGCGTTTATAGCCGATTTACAACCCTTATCAATAATGAAAGACAAGAGTTGTGATTTTTGTCTCTTTTGAAAAAATGCAACCTACAATGAAAAGCAAGAAAAGGAGGATCTAACTTCTCAGGAGATTATGGGGGACCTGTTCAGATTGACGGTGGCAAGCCATATGTGGACTTCGCCATCATCCATGCAGATGAGAACAGAGGATGCTATTGATTCGCTTGGCTTGGCTATAACCTCAGGTTTTTAGAGGACAAAGACCAAAAGGAGGTCCTATGTCCAATAAAAAACTAAGTAAATGGGTTGAAAAGCCACGTCTAAGCCATTGGAGGCAGAAGGAGAAGGCAATGACCTGGGGGGGGTACCCCCCAAGAGACTTTTGTCACCTTGTAGCGGTAGTCGGTGTAGAACTTCCGCAGAGTTTTCTCTCTTTCTTTCTCTGGATTTCTGATGCCTTTTTCTGTCTGAGTTTCCGGATTTTCTGCAGTCTGTTGTGTGTCTTTTCTTCTTGGAGTGCTCTCCTATTTATAGGCTTTTTGGTAGCCATTTAGGAGGGTTTATGGGCTTCTATTGTCATTAAGCCGAATAATAGGAGGAGTTACAGGATTTAATTCCTTTATTTTGTAACTCCTTTTTCTTGGCTTCTGATTGGCCGGAGGAGATTGAGGGCATTTAATCACCTTTAATCGCTATGATGGGAGGAGTTTCATGGTTTAAATGTCATAAATCTCTTGACTTCTAACTCCCGGATGCTTGCTTCTGATTGGGCCGTCTAAAGAAATGGATTAATGACTGTAATAAAGCTAGTCAATTAATCGCATTAAGTGGTCGCCGAGCAGTTGAAGAGTCGCGGGTCATGCCGCGTCTTTTGGGATTCTTCTGGTGATGATCATCGATGGATCTTCATGTAGATCAACACTGGAAGACCATGTAACTTCAGGTATTGTTTTCCAACAGCAGGTCGGTGCCATCTGTCCTGTCGATTTCTCGATCGGTCGGGTAGAAAGCACACTTTTTTTGGTTGACCGGTTGGCGATCAATGTTGATTTCGATACTGTTGATGATTGACCCGTGATTTTGACGGATGTCAGAGGTTTTGGTGTCTCAAAAGTATGAATTCTGGAAAGTACCAGAGGTCAGACGCTTCGAATCGCGAAGAAATGGTGAAAAACGGGTTTTCCGGGGCCCTCCCGGCGATCCTAGGCAGGGGCTGGCGACCCTGGGGGGTTTTCCCCCCTTTTGTCCCGTTTTTACTGTTTTTTTATTCTTTTTTCTTCTGTATTTTTCCCTGACAGTTTTGATCATTTATTGGCCTAATTTCCCTGTAAAAAACCTGATGAGAATCCTTGCATTTTGTCTTGCAAAGTTTCCAATTTTCTGAGAAAGCCGAAGACTGTCGCGCATAGCTGCCGATTTTCCGTCAGAAGCTGAAACTGGGTCAAACGATGTCGGAATGACCTGAATTTTGGGGTGAAGCCTGTTCAGTAATAAATAAGACAACCATAAGCTTTTGTTTGAGTTTTGAAGCCGTTTGGGGTCCTATCACTAGTAGACTTGCTTTTGTCGCGATGAAGATGTCGCAGCTTTATGTGCGGTCAACCGATGTCCGATTGACTTGAAATTTGACAGGGAACCTATTGGAGTCATTTTAAGATGATCCATAGGCTCTATCTTGGAAACCATGGTCCCGGAGAGCTTCGCCGTCGAGAGGCCTGATTTGGCTTCCGAGCGTCAAAGTCTGGTCAAATGTTGTCGAAATGACCTGAACTTTGATGTGTAGCCCTTTGTAAGCATTTTGAAGTCGTCCATGTGCTTTATCTGATGAGTGATGGACTCGGTGGTTCTTTCCACCGAGAGGATTGATTTAGCTGTTCGAGGGTTGATGTAGGGTCAAACGTTGTCGGTTTGACTCGGAACTTGACGTGGAGCCTTTTGGATGTATTTTGAGACCATCCATCGGCTCTGATCGAAGATTTGGTGTCTCCGATGCTTTCTCCGCCGGGAGCTCCTTTTCAGCTGACGGAGAAGCGAAGCTAGGCTAAATGATTTTGAAATGGCACGAAACTTCTTGTGTACTCCTTTTTTGGCTGTCTTGAAGGATCTTGCAGTTTTTGTTTGATTCTGACAAGAATTGATTTTTTGGAAGTAGCATTGCCTATTTATGGCAGGTTGCGACTTCATGTAGCTTTTTGAATCTTAAAGAGGCAAAGTGACATTTTTGGTTTCAACAAACTCATAAACACATATGTATCATGCATCAATTATTCATGAATCATCCAAATCAATGCATTTGCCCTCATACCCCACCTCATTATATACTAAGTAGGGTGCACACACAGATTTAAAAAAAAAAAAAAGTAGAGTTGAAAAGTACAGGCATAACCTCATAATTCACAATCCACCGCCATAATCAAACATTCATCATAATTCATCACCATAACTCATCATCATAAATTCACAAATCAAATCTCAGAACTTATAACCCTCACCATTCAATCAAACATCACCACTTCATAAGAGGAAAAGGTGAGTATAAAACTTAATTCAACTTCTATTAAATATCCATAAGAGTCATTATATAATAAAGTATAATAATAAATTGGGTTAATAAGGCCTAATCCTAAATAAAATAAATTGAGAGAGTTAACAACTTTTGCCCCCAAACCCTACAATGAGGCCTATTAAACCTAGCCGGTCCTAGCGACCCAACCTCTCAATCAATACCTAGCCTAGGATAAGGACTCCTAATGAGCCATTTAGAGGGGATGAACCACCCCATTGAAGGCAGGGAAGCAGGCCATCCGTGCTTCCATTCCACTCATATGAGCCTCAAGTTGCCTTTGCACTTCCTCAAAGTTGTCTGGAGGATTCCGAAGAGCATCGCAGATTTCCCGAATCCGCCAGAAATCCTCCTGATAAGCTGTGTATGCTGGGTGGATGAGTGCTGAAAGGGTGGTGTTTTGCATCTCAAAAAATTTCCTATAACGCCTCGGAACAGATGATTCGGCTTCGTGTGGACAGGACATGGTCATGAGCTCCAGCTGGTCCATTCGCCTATGCAGTGTGTTAAAATCATCTATAGGGGCCCTCTCGTTGGTAGTCTTCATAACCTCCCAGATTTCGAACATTGCCCGAAGATCCAACATACTCCATAGAAGGGATTGGAGCACTTTGCTAATAAAAGCTGGTAGGTCTTCATCATAACCGCGGAACCTATTGAGAGCAGTCCTCCCCACAATGCATAGATCTCCATATAACCCACAAATCCCTTTATATTTCATTACCAATAGGTCATATTTTCCGTGCTTAACCTCACAATGTGCTTGTCCATCTCATCCTCAAATTGATAGACGCAATCATAGGTAGCAGGAATAGAGGATTCATGCTCAAGGTAGAACTCTGCACGCTCTTCAGAATTGTAATACCCTATCATTTCATCCTCGGGAGACCAATATCCATCTCTTGGCAAGAAGGGCTTACAAGCATTAGAGCCCGCGACACCATCGACGACAAATGAGAACATTGGGGAGCCGGCCATTAGGAGAACTCAAACCTGCAAACAAATATATACATCCGGCCTTAGAGACTGTACACATGAAAAAAAAAACAGACAAGTCACTTGGGCGCCCCAGGGGTGACGCCTAGGTCTATTTCAATGGATTCTCCCTGAAGAGTTCAGTTTCAGCTTTGGTCACTCTACTGAGCCATCATGAATCTGTGGGAAGTATTTTCAGAGGTACTACAGGGCTGTCCTAGGCACCTTTTGAGAGCCAAAAGTCTAAACTACATGCCCATATAACACACCACCTTAAAACACGAAGGAGAGGAGATAACAAAATACTAATGAAAGTAGCCTCATGAGATTGAAAACAATACAGTAATAACAAGTTGAAGCACAGAATAAGGATTAAAATAAATACCTAAACCAAACAAAACAAACCAAAAAAAAAAAAAAAAATAGACCGACCACCTGGGCACCACAGGGGTGGCGCCCATCCCAGACTATAAGTATCCCCCGTGGGTATGTCCTTGTTTGGCTATGGTAAGACCCTTAGTATTCCTGAGTCGTGTTCTTATATCATATTGCAAATTTGAAAAGAACCAGAATTTAGGAAAACACCTTAGAAATTCAAACTCGCAAGTCCTTAGTGCAAACCGAGAGGATAGGCACCACAGGGGTGGTGCCTACCCTCCTCAATTGGTGCCTACTAATCAGAATGTCCCAACCCAAACCATGGAAACTTGCATCAAATTGATTAAATAAAATTATCTAGACAATTCAAAACACATGTGAGGCATGTCATTCATTCGAAAAGAAAAGAGAGGAGAAGATACTCACTTGGAAGCAAGGGAGGACTTGAGAATTCTGAGATTCAAAATCTGGAAGAGCAGGAGTAGTAAGAAATTCGTAGCCTTGATTCCCTTATATAGATTAGAGTTCGAGTCCCATAAGGAATTAGAGAGAGACGAAATTCCACCTAGGCACCACTCCTTGGGCGCCCAGGTCACTTGTCTTCCGCATTCAAAACTCTAGTATGCAATGGACTCTAAGTCTTCGAGATGAAACTCCACCTAGGCACCACACCCCAGGCACCCAAGTCACCTCTGAAACTCAAACTTTCACTCCGACAAGAACTCTCACTGCCATGGGTTGAGCACGAACTTAACTTCGAGACCATCTCGAAATTCCACCTAGGCACCACTCCTTGGGCGCCCAGGTCACTTGTCTCCTTAATTTGGAAACTCAACTTCTAGACCATCTCAAAATTCCACCTAGGCACCACTCCTTGGGCGCCCAGGTCACTTGTCTCCTTAATTTGGAAACTCAACTTCGAGACCAACTCAAAATTCCACCTAGACACCACTCCTTGGGTGCCCAGGTCACTTGTCTCCTTAATTTGGAAATTCAACTTCGAGACGAACTCACAATTCCACCTAGGCACCACTCCTTGGGCGCCCAGGTAACCCATTTCCTTGAATTTGAAATTCTACTTCAAGACCAACTCTAAATACAACCTGTTTCGTTAAAGTCAAGACTTCATTCCAAAACGAACTAGAACTACATATTGGATGCCACTCCTTTGATGTTCAGGTGACTTGTCTTCTGGATTAGAATTCTACTTCGAGGCAGACTCTATTCATGCAATTCCACCTGGGCACCACCCCTGTGGCGCCTATCCATCACCTTAGAGAACCAAATGTCTCTTTGAACCAAGTTGTCCTAGAATTATAAAAGTTGAACCTAAACAAGAATTGATGATGGTTGATGATAAATAATAATAATAATAACAAAAATAAATAAATAAATAAATAATAAAACCAAAAGGGAGCACATACACAAAAGAATGATACATCGTCAAACTGAAACATTGTCCCATCACATGAGGTCCCGTTGCACGCACATTAGTCCCATCACGCATACACCTGATGTTGTGCACTGCATCTCATGTCATCTCCATCAATAAAATTAGAACGGTTACCTCTGCTAATTATAAGACTGAGTACTAACGAAGAAAAATGCAGAATCTTTTAGTGTTTGTTCAATGCTGGATCCGGAATCGAAAGCAAAAAACACCAAGGTGGAGGACCTTCAAGCACACTGATGGAGATTGATGACAAGTTCACAAGCTTCGGCAAACAAACAACGAAAGAAAGCAGCAACGATCCATAACATCAGATTTATAGAAAGCTCTTGAGGTAAGTACCCCAAACTATGATTTTCATAATTTTACCTCACGTCTGGAAATTGAGTCACCGTAGGCCTCCCTTAAGCACTTATAATCGGTACGGCAACCATAATACCATGTTCTTACGAATTGTGTGTTCGCCGACTCAAATCTTGATGTTGAAGGACAAAAACCGTGTAATTCAAAGCTCTCCATGATAAGCACGAAAAGACGATCGAATCTATCCTAGGTTCTCCTCTAAGCTTGGGTGAAGACCAAGATCCCTAGAGAGTGACGGTTATTCTGGTGACCGACTTCCATTGATTTAGCTTTTTCGATGCATACCCGAGTTTCAAAATCAAACATCTCTTTAAAAAAAATGCATCTCATTCTCACATACACTCACACTATTGCTTGAACTATGTTTACGATTTCCACTAAGATCCCCATTATTGCTCGTTAGTTTCAACTATGCTTTAAACATTTAACTATGGATGAAAGTCAAAAGTCGTTATATGTGACCATTTGAAATCAATTCTATTGCAAGAACAAATGAACTTCTGATAGTGACTTAACTGATCGAAAGATCGACTTCTGATTCAGACCACTGGGCACAGTTCCCACCACCTTTTTAAATTTAGCAACTGGGGCACAGTTCCCAACCCGCCAAGTGGCAATACCATGGGCACCGAGGCACAGATCTCGGGTTTCCAATCAAATCAATAGGCACGTAACTTCTTCTTTTTTCCTTTTTCCCCCTGAATCAGAACCGATCCTAGAAAAGTAAACCTCACCTTTGGAATGAGTTTGCAATTGCATACATCCATAGGTAGCCACTCCCGTGAGCTCAAAAGCTCCCGTGAGTCATGAGTGGTGTGTCTACTTTCTTTGGAGCACAACTCTCCACGTGTTGTTCTCCAAAGAGGGGCATATTGTAGACACCTCATTTGGCCCCTATGATAGCCTTAAATACATGTCATATATAGTGGTGCCCCCATTTCACCCATAATTGAATGATTAATGGCATAATTCAGATTAATTAATGACGATGAAGATCCTTGTTGATAGTTTTAAACATTAGTTTAACGATTTCTAGAAATTCGTGAGAAGAAAGCCGAATCGCATTGAGATCTCGAATCCAACACACCTTTCACACAAGGAGCAGACTACTACACTAACTCTACATATTCCAGAGCACTTAAGACAAGTTTAGGCCAATTCTTACAAAGATTATACTTAGCTTACCTAAATGCCACCCCATTACCCTAAGTTAGGAAGCCAGATCCATTGATCCAGAGGTCCCCCTCTTTTCTCAGCCCATAATCATTATGCCAGTTGGACTATTGGATTCTTCACTTCGAGAGCTTTCCGACGGTATGTAGAATGTCCAAATCCGATAAGCGGATCAAAAGTTATGAGTTTTCGAAGTTTGCCTTAGAAAGAGTAACGGAAATCCATCTAGGCACCACCCAAGTGGCACCCACACTCTCCATTGCATCTACACGCCCCAGGCTAGGCGCCCACATTAGCCGTGACCACCTAGGCACCCCATGTGTGGCGCCCACCCTCCAAAATTACTAGTTTGGCCTAAAACGGACCGGAACCACTCAACGTAGGGACCAAACTTTAAAAATGAAGGAACTCCACCTAGGCACCCCATGTGTGGCGCCCACATACTTCATTCCATCTAGACGCCCCATGGTGGGCGCCCATACTCTTCAGCCCACCTAGGCACTACATGTGTGGCGCCCACCCTCTTATTCCACAAATTTAACTTAGGGCAACCCACAACTACTCCAAACAAATACCCACACAACTTTCCATCTAGGCACCACCCTTGCGGCGCCCACACTCCCCAGTCCACATAGGTACCCTGTGGTGGGCGCCTACCATGTCCAGTCCACCTGGGCACCACCCTTGTGGCACCCAGTCAATTAAGTGCTAGTGTAGGTCCCCTCAGTTGAACATCTATCCATTCTATCCCGACTTCAGATGGGACCAAACTTTGAGAATGATCCAAACCACGTAAGCTCCACCCCATGGGCGCCTACCATGAACTAGTCCACATAGGCGCCAGCCCTGTGGCGCCCACCCTATGCAGTCACCTGGGCACCACCCCATGGGCGCCCAGCCTTTTTTCCAAACCCTAATTTATCCCAAAACACTTAAGCCGCTTTGGGATGCGTGGAACCTTCTAGAAACACGAATTAATGAAGCCCTAGCCCTCCTAAACTCATCCCAAACCTCTATTTAAGGATCTCTTAACCTCATTTACAAGGGAGCTACCTTAAAAAGAGAGAAAAGTATAGAGAATAAGCAAAAGGAGAAAGGTAGCCACCATTAGAGAGAAAGCTTCAGATCTAGAGAAGAAGAAGGCGAAATAGAGGAGGAGACTTCCACATCTTCAACTAGAGCTATGGTTCTTCGTGTAAGCTTCGTTCTAGAACTTGAAAAGTGTGATTCAAACCGGTATTCCTAGATCTTTCTATTCTTTTATTGTATTTTATCATCATCTTCATTTAGAAACATGCTTAGGATCATTCATGCATCATAGATCTATATTAGTTCTTGATAAAAATGGTATCAGCATCTCATCATATTAATAACAGGTTTAGATTCATACCAATGGTGTAGATCTGTATTGATTTCGTAGTTCTAAGTGCTTAACTTGGTTAGATCTCGAATTTATAGCATCATCATCATCATTTGGATCGAGGAGATCACGAAAGGCTTATCTCAGGAGGCTGGGCGCCACCCACTGGGCGCCTACCATCTCTGGTTTGGCTAGGCGCCACCGTCTGGGCGCCTACCCTTCCGAGATAGGGTTTGGGTTTTAGATCTCTACTTTTTACATCATTTTCTCGTAGATTTGTTAGTTGCATCATTAGTAGTTCGCATTAGGACATCCGCATCAGTTACTGAATATCGGAAATTGTGTTGAAAATCTTATTACTGTTGTGCATTCGTTGTGATTCTTTGAAAACCCTAACTGAATAGGGTAGGCACCACAGGTGTGGCGCCCAAGTGGACTTTTCCACTTCCACACACAATTTTCGATCTTCTGCATTTAGTTCTTAGAAATTGTATAACAATGATATGTTTGTTTGCTTGATATGTTCTGAATTTCAAATTATCGTTTCTATCACACACCACCATATCATTTGAATCATAAAGTCATAAAAACCCAAAAAAATCATAAAACATAAAACTACTTCTTCTCTTTCCTTACTCTCTAGTAAATTAGAGGAGAAACCAAAAAAAAAAACAAATTAAAAAAATACAAAGAAAACCCAAAAATAGTAGGTAGATAGCCTAGGTTATCAAATCTCGTACCTAAGTAGGATAAACTGTAAGGTTACCTAAAATATCATAATTAATTAACTAAAGGACCATCAAATCATTAAGAACCCTAAAATTAATAATCTAATTAATTTGGACTGAAATTGGACTAAGGAATCACTAAGATTGATTAGGGAACCCAAACTATTAAGATAGGCTTCTCCTCCTTTGAGCCTGGCTTGCATATTCACTAAAAGTCCCTAATTAAGGATTAAACACAATTAATTAAGGCTCTAATCTCACACCAATTAATACAATAAATACCTTTAATCCAAAAGATCTTGAGACCTTAATTAATTCGGATTAGAAATAACCAAGAACTTAATTAAAAACCTAAAACTTAAAATAGATCCATCCGGGCGCCACCCCCTGGGTTCCCTGTTGCCAAATCCATCTGGGCACCACCCCCTGGGCGCCCAGCCTATTCATTCCCTAAAAAACCCCCACTTGGAATTTAATCTAATTAATTAAGACTTTAATCAACCCCAATCAACACACTAAAATACTTTTGACTTGAAAGATCTGAAATCTTAATCAACTTAAACTCGAATCCACCTAAGATACAAAACCGACAAACCATAAAAAATATCCACCTGGGCACCACTCCCCTGGCGCCCATCCTTTCAATCCATCTGGGCGCCACCCTCTGGGCGCCCATCCTCTCCTGTCACTAAGACACCCCAATTGAAACGAAACTTGAATCAACACATAATAAAATATTGCTAACTTAAAAGATTTGAAAACTTCATCAATCTAAACCTGAATTAATCTAAAACGAACACACAACACAAAACCAAGATAGACATCCACCTGGGCACCACTCCTTGGGCGCCCATCCTTCCAATCCACCTGGGCACCACTCCCCTGGTGCCCATCCTTCCAATCTACCTGGGCACCACTCCCCTGGCGCCCATCCTTCCAATCTACCTAGGCACCACTCCCCTGGCGCCCATCCTATCCCTTCACTAAGAAATTCCTAATTAAAACTTCTAAATTAAACCAACTGAATTAACACATTAAAACATTTTTTAGACTTAAGAAACCACAAAACACAACTTCGAATCAACCTAGACCGTCAAAACCAACCCGAACCTCAAGACAGTCACCTGGGCACCACTCCTTGGGCACCCAGCCTGTCAATCCACTTAGGCACCACCCCCTTGGCGCCTAGCCTGTCAATCCACCTGGGCACCACCCTCTGGGTGTAACACCCCAATTCCGGATACCGAGAAAACCGTCAAAGTACCGAAATTGGCACGCTACTTCCCGGAAAATCCGAGAACTTCCAAGATCGTAGGTCCGCAGTGAGGTCCAATTTAAAACTTTTTGAATAATAATATAACAACAGTTAACATTGCGGAAGCGTAAAAATAAGCGGAAGCAATACAGAGATAGCAGAAGCATAAGGTATCATCATATATATATCAAATGTGAATGGGCTGAAGTCTAGCCTAAAGTGTAATGTGATAAAAATCAAAGTTTAATTACATATTTTCACCATTGCCCAACCGGTGCCGGCTCTCCACCCTCCGGCTCGACCTCTTGGTCGGCCGGTCTCCATCCATAGTCACCCACTACGGGCACCTCGACGAGTACGTACGCATCGCCCTCAAACTCGGGGTCAACACCTAAGCACCAGGAGTGGATCAGATCTAAAGACCTGGCAAGTCACAGTATGCTTATAATATAGAATGTATACATCAAATGAGTAGAGACAGTAATAAAGTTAAGAGAATAACAATGGTACAGATCCTAGGCAGTTGAGCAAGATGAACAAATAGAATCAAGATAAACATAATATATAAAACTACACGAAATGGCACACTCACACAAGCTGGATACCGCGGGATATTATGCGGCGGCCCTCCCATACTGAACACAGTTGCGGCGGGGAAAATCTCACTGTGCTGGGGATTATCTAGCCCCGTAAATAACATCATCCATCAACACACACTGAGACCGGACTAGGTATTGCACCGTCCGTCTCCAACAATGCTCATCATGATAGCCACACATCACTCTCAATAGCTCCTACCAATGATGATCAGTCCAACTGGCTGAGCTTAGATCAACTGAGTAAATCTCTATTCCAACTCAGGAAACAATAAGGGTATGTGTCTGTCTAGGCTTTGCCTTGCGTGAACAAGGTCCTAACAAAGTCCCTAAGAGGTCCAAGCATCCATGGATCATAATCCAGGTCCAAGTCCAGTCAATGGATCCATACCAAGGCCCACTAAATACACGGCCTAGTCTATAACAGTCCATATAAGATACAAGTCCATGTTCAATAACATATGATCCATTTACATCCATAATGGGTCACAAGCCCATACAATCTAACCTCTCCAGTCTAGGGTAATTCACATCCAAACTTAGGCCATAAAAGGGCCCGCCTAGCCACAGACACGGGTCAATGTTCACCCAATCATATTACCGCGTCACCTCTAAGTAATCCTAGGTTCGGGTCCTCCATTTTCCATTTAATTAACAGGTATAAGCAATAATAAGGACAATAGAGTGACACTAATAATATGAGGGATATGAATCTCCAAGTACAAGGATCAATGGGAGATATCAACAGTCCAACCTAAGTAAATGATCCACTTCAGATTCAGGTCTATATCAGGCAATTCGATCTTCAAGTGAAACCACAGATGCTAAAGAATACTGCGCTTGGTGCTCAAAAGTTATGTGCATCACTAGTAACGAATAAAGGTCGAATCATCTTAGATTACATAACCCGAACCTTAATTAGTGGACCCCACGAGTCAAGGTTGAGCCACACCATCGACTCGTGGTTGGCACAGTGATGGAAGTCTATTTGGATGGTCAATGGGTCCTACGTATGATTGCAACAATAGAAATTAGAATCTGGAAAGTATCACTGTACACAGTGTGCTCAGCCGACCTCCTGGCCTGGGCGGTCAGCTCGGCACACTGGGATCAGAGAAGTAAACATCCTGCAGGCAAAGCCTGATTGTCCAGAACTTCCAGTGAGTTCGGCTAACCCCCTGGCCCGAGTAGTTGACCGTGCACACTAAGAATTCTGGCTGAAGGGAATGTCCCAGGTTCTAGTCTCCCGTGTTGGAATCCGGCCTTTTTGGAATCCATCTCAGAGTTCGGCTAAGCACTAGAGCTCAATTAAACACTCAGCTCCATCACCCAGCTCAGCTCGGCAAAGTGCCTAGCTCAGTTCGGTCACCCAGCTGAGTTCGGGAAAGTATTGAGCTCGGCCAGGCATTGAGGTCGGTCAAGCTCTTAGCTCGGTTAAGCGCTGAGCTCGGCTAAGCACAGAGCCCGTTCTAGCACGGAACCCGGTCTGGCACTGAGCTAGGTAGAACACTAAGCTCGGCCAAAACACTAAGCTCGGCCATAACACTAAACCCGGCCTAGACTATGAGCTCGGCCTAGACGCTGAGCTCGGCTAAAACACAGATCTCAACCTGAGCATTGTGCTTGGCAGAACACTGAGTTTGGCTAGCGTTGAATCCAGCCATCGTTGAGTTCGGCCAGTACTGAGCTCGGCAACCGCTGAGCTCCGCCAATGCTGAGCTCGGTAATCGCTGGGCTCTACCAGTGCTGAGCTCGGCCATCGTTGGACTCGATCAGTCTGACCCCGACCATCGCTGAGCTCTATCCATGTTCCCCCATCAGTTGTGTTCTCTTACAGAACTCAGTTCTGTGACAGAACACTGTTGGAATTTGAGATGACTTGAGAAACTTTATGAAGAATTCAAGAAATTAGTATCTCAAAGTATTGTTTTGAGTTGGAATTCTTGTCAACACATTGTCACAAACATGATGTTAATAGGTTGGTGTTGATAGAGCTTAAAAGAGAAATCAGAGTGAAACAGTTCAGGAATTCTGAATTCCTGAAGCAGAGTGTGCGGTCGACCGGGCACCCCATGCGGTCGACCGAGCAAAGAGAAACCTGCAGAAAAAGTTTCAGGTAGCTCCCAGTTATTTTCGTGACGCAGTGTGTCTTCGGTCGACCGGGACTCCAGGATGTCGACCGAGCACGAAAGATGTCTGCTTACAGACTGTGTATGATGTCGACCGAGCAAGCAAGGATGTCGACCGAGCACGGGAACCAGAGTTGCGCAGAAACAGAAATCTTGCATGAAAATTCAGCATTCTTATCTATTTTGTTTGGGACTCTTTCTAAACGAATTGTAGCCTATTTTGAACTCTCTTAAGGGTTATCATAACCTATATAAAGCCATGTTTTGGCTCGTTTTTAACAAGACACCAGAGAGAGAAGAAGAGAAGAGAAAAGAGAGAGAGTTTTGGAGAGAAGAGAGTGCTGTTGCTGTGTGCTGTTGTGTTGCATGTTTCTACAGCAAGTGTGGACGAGAATGTGCTCTTGAAGATGGTGTTTCGTCCATAAGATAAGTGTCTCTCTGTTTATATTTAATTTTCAATTTGTAAGGGATTGAGAGAGAGAGATAGTAGAGGGGAAGGTCTATAGAAAAAGGTTTCTATTCTTATTCTGTAGAACATCAAGTTGGTGCTTGGTGTCTGGGGTTTGGTGATCCTATCTGTTGGTGCAGATAAATTGTAAAGGGAGTCGGTGCTTCCTAGATAGTTGGTGCTATCTGAAACTCAAGGGAGTAGGTGCTTCCTAGATAGTTGGTGCTATCTGAAACTAAGGGTTGGTGCTCTTTGTCGTTGGTGCGACTAAATAGATTCAGATCTGTTCCGGATTGGTGTTCGGACAGTCTTTGAACCGTGGACGTAGCCTTTCGGTGAACCACGTTAAATCTGGTGTCCTTGTGTGATTTGATTTGCTTTTGTTGTTAAATCGGACCTGTTTTTTAAAGAATCACTGATTCACCCCCCCTCTCAGTGATCGCGATATCTAACAATTGGTATCAGAGCGTAAGGTTCCCTTGAAAAGCTTAACACGCTAAGGGTGATCTCTTGTCAAATCACATGGCAACCAACACAGGGAATAAGAAAGCACCTTTGTTTGATGGTTCTAATTACTCCTTCTGGAAGATCAGAATGCAGGCTTTCATTAAGTCACTTGGCTATGATGTCTGGGAGACTGTCAGAGTCGGTTACAATATTGCCATTATACCCAATGATGCTGCAGCGAAGAAGTTAGCAGACAACGACTCTAAGGCGCAGAATGCACTCTTTAGTGGCCTTGTGGACAGCGAGCTGGTCAAAGTAATTGCATGCAAAACAGCCAAGGAAATATGGGACAAGTTGAAAAGCATTCATGAAGGAGATGAGAAGATCAAAGAAGCAAAATTGCAAACCCATCGCTCTCAATTTGAATCTCTTCGCATGGAGGAAAGCGAGAATGTTGACTCATATTTTCAACGAGTGAATGAAGTCACGAATGACATTCGTGGACTAGGGGAGGAGATTAAAGAACCAGTCATCGTCAAAAAGGTTCTAAGATCTCTTCTTCCCTGGTTTGATTCAAAAGTCTCAGCCATAGAAGAAGCCAAGGATCTGAATGAATTTTCCATGGATGAGTTGCATGGTTCACTCACTGCCTATGAGATGCGCATAGGTAAGACGTCTTCATCTGATAGAGAAGCGGCCTTCAAAGTTCAGAAAAAGGGAAAAGAGACTGCTGGTCATGATTCTGATACTGATGATGATGAGCTTGAGGCTCAATTTGTTAGAAAGCTGAAGAAAGGAAGCAATGGAAAGTACAAGGGAAGCTACCCTTTAAATGCTTCAATTGTGGCGGTGTTGGTCACTTTGCTGCGAAGTGCCCGCTGAAAGAGAATAATGATGATGACTCTTATGTTGATAAGAGTAAGTGGAAGAAAATTTTCAGAAAGAGGGGCAAAGCAAAAAGCTTCATCAGTCAATATAATGACAGCACGTCTGAAACTTCAGACGATGATGAATCAGCCGAGGCAACTGAAGCTCTCTTCATGGTTACCATTGAAAAAGAAGAGGAGCAAGAGCCGGAAGAGGAAGAGGAGGCTGAGGTCAATCTCGAAGAAGAACTCATTGCCGCACTTGAGGAGCTTAGCATGGAACGAAAAACAAGTAAGAAAAATCTGAAACTTCTTCATGAATCTGAAAGTTCAATTATTGCTTTGAAAACTCAAGTTGAAGAATATAAAAGAATGGTGGAAGTCCTTCAAAATCAAATAAGTATCAAAAAGGAAGAGGCTATGAAACTTGAAACTGAAATCGCTAGAGCAAAGGCTGAAAACTTGGAAAATAGCCGAAAACTCAAAGCACTCCAAGCGATTGAAGGTACAATGAAACTCAATGAAATTCTGAAAGTTCAAAAGCCCTTCCACAATAAATTTGGTATTGGATTTGAAACCGGAGAGTCCTCTAAAGCTGCACCTTCTTTGTTTATGAGACAAAGTGCCATACCTCTCAAGGCTACAAAGCATCAAATTCAGCCTAGTATTGAGATGTTCAATAAGAAAAGGTTTGTGGAGTTTAACCAGCCACCTAAGAAAGGAAGAATGTTCAGATTCTATGGTTATTGCTATCATTGTAATAGATATGGACATAAAAGAACTGATTGCAAATTCTATGTTAGAAACAGCCCATTTGTGACTAGGAACCCTTTTTCAATCCTAAACAGCCACAAAATTGAGTGCTATATGTGTCGTAATTATGGACACTTGGCTAGGGATTGTAGGTTGCCTATAGCTAACCAATTTCAGGTTGAAAAGAAACCCAAGTTAGTTAAGGCATGGAGGGCAAAGAAAAGGGAAGGTAATTCCAAAGAATCTCTCATTGTGCAAACGGCATTCAATGCACAAAAGAAGACAGCACCATGGGTCCTTGATAGTGGTTGTTCAAGCCATCTGACAGGTGATAAGGAAAAATTCGTCAAATTACAGCACTATGAAGGCGGATCAGTGAAGTTTGGTAACAATGATGGTGCCAAAATCTGCGGAAAAGGTGTTGTTCAGCTAAAGGCAAACAAGATCAGATCAGACGAGGTCTTATATGTGTCTGGACTAAGACACAACTTGCTTAGTGTGAGCCAGATCTGTGACAAAGGCCACGAAGTTTTCTTCACTAAGAATGGTTTTACTATCAAGAAGTGTAGCAACGGCAAAACAGTGGCTACTGGATCTAGGACTGCTGGAAATCTCTATACATTGTCAGATGGAGCTGAAAAGACTTGCTTGATGAGTCGGACAGAGGAAAGTTGGTTGTGGCACAAACGCCTTGGGCATCTAAACTTTGATAACATGTCAAAGATTTGCAAATCAAAGGCTGTCAGAGGTATGTCTACAATTGAAAAGCCTTCCAACCCCATTTGCGATTCTTGTCAAAAGGGAAAGCAAACGAGGGTTATGTTCAAGTTAAAGGAGCATCATTCAAAGAAACCTCTTGAGCTAGTGCACACTGATCTCTGTGGACCGATGCGAACTCAAAGCACCAATGGAGATAAGTATTTTATGTTATGCATTGATGATTATACTCGTATGTCATGGGTATTGTTTCTTAAGCATAAACATCAAGCACTTGATCGTTTTAAAGTGTTTAAAGCACAAGTTGAAAATATGCTTGGAAAACGTATCAAGATTTTAAGGTCTGATCGAGGCGGTGAATTCACATCTGAAGAGTTCACTAACTATTGTGAGCACCATCGCATTCAAAGACAATATTCAGCCCCTAGAACTCCACAGCAAAATGGAGTTGTGGAACGGAAAAATCGCACCGTTCAAGAGATGGCTCGTACAATGCTAACTGAGAGCAAGCTAGCTGACAAATACTGAAAGGAGGCAATCCATACGGCTGTATACATTCAGAATCGATGCTTGATAAGGCCACATGAAGACAAAACTCCTTATGAGCTATGGTTTGGGCGAAAAGCAACAGTCAAGCACTTCAGAGTCTTCGGTAGCAAGTGTTACATCAAGCGTCTTGAACAAAATCCGGGCAAATTTGATGAAAGAGCTGATGAAGGTATATTTCTGGGTTATTCCTCATCTAGTAAGGCTTACAGATGTCTTAACAAAAGGACCAGAAAAATCATAGAAAGTGCCGATGTTAGAATTCATGAAAACCATGAATCAAAGAATGGAACTCATTATGACAGTCCAGTTTATGAGGACTCGAGTGAGATTGATGATGAAGTAGCTAAACCTAATGATTCTGAGAAATCAAAGGATGACTCAGAGGATGCTACATCTAGAAAGAAAAGCACTTGGGTAGAGCAACATCCTAAGGGTCAAATCATTGGAGATCCTGAGGTCGGTGTTAAAACAAGAAAAAGTGTAGTTAGCAATTACTCACTTGTGTCCACCATTGAACCCAAGAATGTGGCTGAAGCCAGTCTCGATGAAAGTTGGTTGAAAGCTATGCATGAGGAGTTGGAGCAAATTGAGAAGAACTCCACATGGGAACTAGTTTCTAGACCTACCGATAAGAATGTTATTGGTACTAAATGGGTCTTTCGGAATAAGCTGAATGAAGATGGTCAGGTCATTAGAAACAAAGCAAGGTTGGTTTGTAAAGGCTATGCTCAAGTTGAAGGCATAGATTTTGAAGAGACCTTTGCACCGGTGGCTCGTCTGGAAGCCATTCGTATGTTTCTTGCATTGGCTGCATACAAAACCTTCAAGGTATTTCAGATGGATGTAAAGTCAGCCTTCTTGAATGGATTACTTAAAGAAGAGGTCTACATTGAGCAACCTGATGGTTTTCTTATTAGCAAAAATTCAGACCTAGTGTGCAAGTTGAAAAAGGCTCTTTATGGGCTGAAACAAGCGCCAAGGGCGTGGTATGCAAGGCTGGACCTATATCTCCGCAAGATCGGTTTTGGAAAAGGACTGGTTGATAGCAATCTTTATGTCAAAACAGAGTTGAGCAAACAGCTGGTTGTTATTGTTTATGTCGATGACATAATCTTTGGTGGCAACGATGAAGAAATGTGCAGGAATTTCGCTGAAGAGATGAAGAAAGAATTTGAGATGTCAATGCTTGGAGAACTAAAGTTCTTCCTTGGTTTACAAGTTCAGCAGCTGAAACATGGTATCTTCATATCACAGATGAAATACATCAAGGAAATGCTGAAGCGATTTAACATGGAAGACAGCAAGCCAGTGAGCACACCAATGACAACAAACACAAAGCTAAGCAAAGATGATAAGGGTTCGTCCGTTGATCACACCACTTATCATTCTATGATAGGAAGCTTGCTTTATCTGACTGCTACAAGACCGGATCTTCTGCAAGCAGTATGTATGGTGGCTCGATTTCAAGCATCACCAACTGAGACGCACCTTACAGCAGTAAAAAGGATATTTCGATATCTGAAAGGTACCATGGAGCTTGGCATTTGGTATCCTAAAGGCAAATCCTTTACTCTTGTTGCATACTCTGACGCCGATTGGGCTGGATGTATAGATGATCGCAAGAGTACAAGCGGTGGTGCATTCTATCTCGGTGACAGGTTGGTGGCATGGCACAGTAAGAAACAAGACTCAGTATCCCTTTCTACAGCGGAAGCGGAATATATTGCAGTGGCAACTTGTTGTACACAAGTGTTATGGATGCGGCAAATGCTTTCTGATCTAGGAGTTCCGACAACGGATCCTACGCCGATCCTCTGTGACAACACAAGTGCAATTCACATCTCCAAGAATCCTGTTCAACATTCTAGAACGAAGCATGTAGCAATTCGCTATCACTTTCTCAAGGAAAAGGTTGCAGATGGTGAGGTAAAGTTGGAATATGTCCCAACTACTGAGCAAGTTACTGATATCTTCACAAAACCTCTGCCAAAAGAAGTCTTCGAGTATCTCCGAGAAAAATTAGGAGTTACTCACTCTCCTAATCCTTAGGAGTTGTGCTTGAAAGGGGGAGCAAAGTATTCTTTGAATATCCTATTCGCTCCTTCGTTGGTCCCTTTGGACTTGTTGTCAAAGGGGGAGAAAGACTTAAGCTTAGAGAAAGCTATGCTTAGAAGAAGTTATGCTATGATAACTTTGGGGAGATTGGTATCAAGAGTTTTAGAGATCTTGATTCTTTTTTTTTAAGACAGGGGGAGACTATGGTTCTGAAGAAGCTTCAAGAAAATCAACTAGTTTAATGTGTTTCAAGTGTTGAAGTTCCAATAGTGTTGCCTGTTGGAATTTGAGATGACTTGAGAAGTCCTTTGAAGAATTGAAGAAATTAATATCTCAAAGTATTGTTTTGAGTTGGAATTATTGTCAACACATTGTCACAAGCATGATGATAATAGGCTGGTGTTGATAGAGCTTAAAAGAAGAATAAGAGTTGAAATAGTTCAGGAATTCAGAATTCCTGAAGCAGAGTGTGCGGTCGACCGGGCAACCCATGCGGTCGACCGAAGCAAGAGAAACCTGCAGAAAAAGTTTCAGACTGCTCCCAGTTATTTTCGTGACACAGTGTGTCTTCGGTCGACCGGGACCCCAGGATGTCGACCGAGCACGAAAGTTGTTTGATTCCAGACAGTGTATGATGTCGACCGAGCAAGCCAGGATGTCTACCGAGCACGGGAATCAGAGTTGCGCAGAAACAGAAGTCTTGCACGAAAATTCAGCATTCTTATCTATTTTGTTTGGGACTCTTTCTAAACCAATTGTAGCCTATTTTGAACACAATTAAGGGTTAACATAACCTATATAAAGGCATGTTTGGTTCGTTTTTAAAGAGACCAGAGAGAGAAGAAGAGAAGAGAAAAGAAAGAGAGTTTTGGAGAGAAGAGAGTGCTGTTGCTGTGTGCTGTTGTGCTACAAGTTTCTACAGCGAGTGTGGACGAGGATGCGCTCTTGAAGATGATGTTTCGTCCATAAGATAAGTGTCTCTCTGTTTATGCTTTAATTTTCAATTTGTAAGGGATTGAGAGAGAGAGATTGTAGAGGGGAAGGTCTATAGAAAAAGGTTTCTATTCTTATTCTGTAGAACATCAAGTTGGTGCTTGGTGTCTGGGGTTTGGTGATCCTATCTGTTGGTACAGATAAAATTGTAAAGGGAGTCGGTGCTTCCTAGATAGTTGGTGCTATCTGAAACTCAAGGGAGTAGGTGCTTCCTAGATAGTTGGTGCTATCTGAAACTAAGGGTTGGTGCTCTTTGTCGTTGGTGCGACTAAATAGATTCAGATCTGTTCCGGATTGGTGTTCGGACAGTCTTTGAACCGTGGACGTAGCCTTTTGGTGAACCACGTTAAATCTGGTGTCATTGTGTGATTTGATTTACTTTTGTTGTTGATTTGGACCTGTCTTTAAAGAATCACTGATTCACCCCCCCCCCCCCTCTCAGTGATCGCGATATCTAACAATTGGTATCAGAGCGTAAGGTTCCCTTGAAAAGCTTAACACGCTAAGGGTGATCTCTTGTCAAATCACATGGCAACCAATACAGGGAATAAGAAAGCACCTTTGTTTGATGGTTCTAATTACTCCTTCTGGAAGATCAGAATGCAGGCTTTCATTAAGTCACTTGGCTATGATGTCTGGGAGACTGTCAGAGTCGGTTACAATATTGCCATTGTACCCAATGATGCTGCAACGAAGAAGTTAGCAGACAACGACTCTAAGGCGCAGAATGCACTCTTTAGTGGCCTTGTGGACAGCGAGCTGGTCAAAGTAATTGCATGCAAAACAGCCAAGGAAATATGGGACAAGTTGAAAAGCATTCATGAAGGAGATGAGAAGATCAAAGAAGCAAAATTGCAAACCCATCGCTCTCAATTTGAATCTCTTCGCATGGAGGAAAGCGAGAATGTTGACTCATATTTGCAACGAGTGAATGAAGTCACGAATGACATTCGTGGACTAGGGGAGGAGATTAAAGAACCAGTCATCGTCAAAAAGGTTCTAAGATCTCTTCTTCCCCGGTTTGATTCAAAAGTCTCAGCCATAGAAGAAGCCAAGGATCTGAATGAATTTTCCATGGATGAGTTGCATGGTTCACTCACTGCCTATGAGATGCGCATAGGAAAGACGTCTTCATCTGATAGAGAAGCGGCCTTCAAAGTTCAGAAAAAGGGAAAAGAGACTGCTGGTCATGATTCTGATACTGATGATGATGAGCTTGAGGCTCAATTTGTTAGAAAGCTGAAGAAAGGAAGCAATGGAAAGTACAAAGGGAAGCTACCCTTTAAATGCTTCAATTGTGGCGGTGTTGGTCACTTTGCTGCGAAGTGTCCGCTGAAAGAAAATAATGATGATGACTCTTATGTTGATAAGAGTAAGTGGAAGAAAAATTTCAGAAAGAGGGGCAAAGCAAAAAGCTTCATCAGTCAATATAATGACAGCACGTCTGAAAGTTCTGACGATGATGAATCAGCCGAGGCAATTGAAGCTCTCTTCATGGTTACCGTTGAAGAAGAGGAGGAGCAAGAGCCGGAAGAGGAAGAGGAGGCTGAGGTCAATCTCGAAGAAGAACTCATTGCCGCACTTGAGGAGCTTAGCATGGAACGAAAAACAAGTAAGAAAAATCTGAAACTTCTTCATGAATCTGAAAGTTCAATTATTGCTTTAAAAACTCAAGTTGAAGAATATAAAAGAATGGTGGAAGTCCTTCAAAATCAAATAAGTATCAAAAAGGAAGAGGCTATGAAACTTGAAACTGAAATCGCTAGAGCAAAGGCTGAAAACTTGGAAAATAGCCGAAAACTCAAAGCACTCCAAGCGATTGAAGGGACAATGAAACTCAATGAAATTCTGAAAGTTCAAAAGCCCTTCCACAATAAATTTGGTATTGGATTTGAAACCGGAGAGTCCTCTAAAGCTGCACCTTCTTTGCTTATGACACAAAGTGCCATACCTCTCAAGGCTACAAAGCATCAAATTCAGCCTAGTATTGAGATGGTCAATAAGAAAAGGTTTGTGGAGTTTAACCAGCCACCTAAGAAAGGAAGAATGTTCAGATTCTATGGTTATTGCTATCATTGTAATAGATATGGACATAAAAGAGCTGATTGCAAATTCTATGTTAGAAACAGCCCATTTGTGACTAGGAACCCTTTTTCAATCCTAAACAGCCACAAAATTGAGTGCTATATGTGTCATAATTATGGACACTTGGCTAGGGATTGTAGGTTGCCTATAGCTAACCAATTTCAGGTTGAAAAGAAACCCAAGTTAGTTAAGGCATGGAGGGCAAAGAAAATGGAAGGTAATTCCAAAGAATCTCTCATTGTGCAAACGGCATTCAATGCACAAAAGAAGACAGCACCATGGGTCCTTGATAGTGGCTGTTCAAGCCATATTGTTGGATATCGCGATCACTGAGAGGGGCGGGGGTGAATCAGTGATTTCTAAAAACAGGTCCAATTCAACAACAAAACAAGTCAAACCACACAATGACACCAGATTTAACGTGGTTCACCAAAAGGCTACGTCCACGGATCAAAACCGTCCGAACACCGATCCGGTACAGGTCTGAATATATTTAGTCGCACCAACGACAAAGAGCACCAACCCTTGTGTTTTAGATAGCACCCACTATCTAGGAAGCACCTACTCCTCTTACAATTTATCTGCACCCACAGATAGGATCACCAAACCCCAAACACCAAGCACCAACTTGATGTAAAAACAGAATAGAAGATAAACTCTGTCTACAGCCCTTCCCCTCTACAATTCTCTCTCTCTCAATCCCTTACAAATTGAAATCTAAAGTATAAAGAGAGACACTTAACTCATGGACGAATCACCATCTTCAAGAGCATATCCTCGTCCACACTTGCTGTAGAAAGATGCAGCACAACAGCACACAGCAACAGCACTCTTCTTCTCTCCAAAACTCTCTCTCTTTTCTCTTCTTTTCTCTTCTCTTCTGGTGGTGTGTTTAGAACGACCCATACATGCCTTTTTATAGGTTATGTTAACCCTTAATTGTATTCAAAACAGGCTACAATTCGTTTAGAAAGAGTCCCAAACAAATTAGATAAGAGTGCTTAATTTTCGTGCACAACTTCTAATTCTGCGCAACTCTGGTTCCCGTGCTCGGTCGACATCCTTGCTTGCTCGGTCGACATCATACACTGTCTGGAAACAGACAACTATCGCGCTCGGTCGACATCCTGGGGTCCCGGTCGACCGAAGACACACTGTGTCATGAAAATAACTGGGAGCAGTCTAAAACTTTTTCTGCAGGTTTCTCTTGCTTTGGTCGACCGCATGGGGTGCCCGGTCGACCGACCACTCTGTTTCAGGAAATCTGAATTCCTGACTGTCTCAATTCTGATTCTTCTTTTCAGCTCTATTTCCATTCTGATTTCAATTGCGTAGTTGAGCTTCATCCTCTCATCATGTTGACATGGATTGACAACAATTACAACCTTAAACCATGATTACCATTCAAATCATTTAAAGCTTCTTCAAATTATAACAATCTCCCCCTTTGGAATTGTTGTCAACTTTAACAACTTTGTCAACATGCTAACAACTCTTCAACTCTTTCAACTCCAGCTTGCAGCTCTTCCAAGTTCTTTTCAACACTCACTTGGAACCAATTCTGAAATTCTGAAATAACAACCATGCACTGTCAACAATCTCCCCCTAGCTTTCATAGCATAACATCTCTCCTTGCTATCATAGCATAACATCTCTCCCCCTTTGACAACAAGTCCAAAGGGACCAAACCGAGGAGCGAATAGGATATTCAATGAATGCATTGCTCCCCCTTTCAAGCACAACTCCTACGGTTTAGGAGAGTGAGTAACTCCTAACTTTTTCCAGAGATACTCGAAGACTTCCTTTGGCAGAGGTTTCGTGAAAATATCAGCCACTTGCTCAGTTGTTGGAACATATTCCAACTTGACCTCTCCATCAGCAACTTTATCTTTGAGAAAGTGATAGCGAATTGCTACATGCTTCGTTCTAGAGTGCTGAACAGGATTCTTAGATATATGAATTGCACTCGTGTTGTCACATAGGATCGGCGTAGGATCCGTTGTAGGAACTCCTAGATCAGAGAGCATTTGCCGCATCCATAACACTTGCGTACAACAAGTTGCCGCTGCAATATATTCCGCTTCCGCTGTCGAAAGGGATACTGAGTCTTGCTTCTTACTATGCCAAGCAACTAATCTTTCACCAAGATAAAATGCGCCGCCGCTAGTACTCTTGCGATCATCTACGCATCCAGCCCAATCGGCATCAGAATATGCAACAAGAGTGAAGGATTTGCCTTTGGGATACCAGATACCAAGCTCCATAGTACCTTTCAGATATCGAAAGATTCTTTTCACTGCTGTAAGGTGCGTTTCAGTTGGTGCTGCTTGAAAACGTGCAACCATACATACAGCTTGTAGAAGATCTGGTCTTGTAGCAGTCAAGTAGAGCAAGCTTCCTATCATAGAGCGATAGGTGGTATGATCAACGGACGAGGCCTTATCATCTTTGCTAAGCTTCGTGTTCGTTGACATTGGTGTGCTCACTGGCTTGCTGTCTTCCATATTGAACCGTTTCAGCATTTCCTTAATGTACTTCATTTGTGATATGAAGATGCCATGTTTCAGCTGCTGCACTTGTAAACCAAGAAAGAACTTTAATTCTCCAAGCATCGACATTTCAAATTCTTTCTTCATCTCTTCAGCAAAATTCCTGCACATCTCCTCATCATTGCCACCAAAGATTATGTCATCAACATAAACAATGACAACCAGCTGTTTGCTTAACTCAGTTTTGACATACAGATTGCTATCAACCATTCCTTTTCCAAAATCGATCTTGCGGAGATAGAGATCCGGCCTTGCATACCATGCCCTTGGCGCTTGTTTCAGTCCATAAAGAGCCTTTTTCAACTTGCACACTAGATCTGAATTTTTGCTGATGAGAAAACCATCAGGTTGCTCAATGTAGACCTCTTCTTCAAGTAAACCATTCAAGAAAGCTGACTTTACGTCCATCTGAAATACCTTGAAGGTTTTGTATGCTGCCAATGCAAGAAACATACGAATAGCTTCCAGACGAGCCACCGGTGCAAAGGTCTCTTCAAAATCTATGCCTTCAACTTGAGCATAGCCTTTACAAACCAACCTTGCTTTGTTTCTAATGACTTGACCATCTTCATTCAGCTTATTCCGAAAGACCCATTTGGTACCAATAACATTCTTATCAGTAGGTCTAGGAACAAGTTCCCATGTGGAGTTCTTCTCAATTTGCTCCAACTCCTCATGCATAGATTTCAACCAACTTTCATCGAGACTGGCTTCAGCCACAGTCTTGGGTTCAATGGTGGACATAAGTGAGTAATTGCTAACTACACTTTGTCTAGTTTGAACGCCTGCCTTAGGATCTCCAATGATTTGATCCTTAGGGTGTTGCTCTACCCAAGTGCTGTGCTTCTTAGGTGTAGTATCTTCTGAGTCATCCTTTGATTTCTCAGAATCATTAGATTCAGCCATCTCATCATCAATCTCACTCGAGTCCTCATAAACTGGACTGTCATTATGAGTTGCATTCTTTGGTTCAATATTCTCATCTATTCTCACATCAGCACTTTCTATGATTTTTCTGGTTCTTTTGTTAAGACACCTATATGCCTAGCTAGTAGAGGAGTAACCCATAAATATACCTTCGTCAGCTCTTTCTTCAAATTTGCCCGGATTTTGTTCGAGCCGCTTGATGTAACACTTGCTGCCGAAGACTCTGAAGTGCTTGACTGTTGCTTTTCTTCCAAACCATAGCTCATAGGGAGTTTTGTCTTCATGTGACCTGATCAAGCATCGATTTTGAATGTATACAGCCGTATGAATTGCCTCTTTCCAATACTTGTCAGCCATCTTGCTTTCACTTAGCATCGTACGAGCCATCTCTTGTACGGTGCGATTCTTCCGTTCCACAACTCCATTTTGCTGTGGAGTTCTAGGGGCTGAGTACTGTCTTTGAATGCCATGATGTTCACAATATTTAGTGAACTCTTCAGATGTGAACTCGCCTCCACGATCAGACCTTAAAATCTTGATACGTTTTTCCAATTGATTTTCAACCTGTGCTTTAAACACTTTAAAACGATCAAGTGCTTGATGCTTATGCTTAAGAAACAATACCCATGTCATACGAGTATAATCATCAATGCATAACATGAAATACTTATCTCCATTGGTGCTTTGAGTTCGCATCGGTCCACAGAGATCAGTGTGCACTAGCTCAAGAGGTTTCTTGGAATGATGCTCCTTTGACTTGAACATAACCCTCGTTTGCTTTCCCTTTTGGCAAGAGTCGCAAATGGGATTGGAAGGCTTTTCAACTGTAGACATGCCTCTTACAGCCTTTGAATTGCAAATCTTTGACATGTTATCAAAGCTTAGATGCCCAAGGCGTTTGTGCCACAACCAACTTTCCTCTGTCCGAGTCATCAAGCGGGTCTTTTCAGCTCCATCTGACAATGTATAGAGATTTCCAGCAGTTCTTGATCCAGTTGCCACTGTTTTGCCGTTGCTACTCTTCTTGATGGCAAACCCATTCTTTGTGAAGATAACTTCGTGACCCTTGTCACAGATCTGGCTCACACTAAGCAGGTTGTGTCTCAATCCAGACACATATAAGACTTCTTCCGATCTGATCTTGTTTGCCATAAGCTGAATAACACCTTTTCCGCAGATTTTGGCACCATCATTGTTGCCAAACTTCACTGAACCGCCTACATAGTGCTGTAATTTGATGAATTTCTCTTTATCACCAGTCATATGGCTTGAACAACCACTATCAAGGACCCATGGTGCTGCCTTCTTTTGTGCATTGAATGCCATTTGCACAATGAGAGATTCTTTGGGACATTCTGCACTTTGCTTTGCTCTCCAAGCCTTGACTAACTTGGGTTTCTTTTCAACCTGAAATTTGTTAGCAATATGCAACCTACAATCCCTAGCCAAGTGTCCATAATTATAGCACTTATGGCACTCAATTTTGTGGCTACTTAAGATTGAAAAAGGGTTCCTAGTCACAAGTGAGCTGTATTTCACATAGAATTTACAATCGTCTCTTTTATGTCCAAACATATTACAATGAAAGCAATAACCATAGAATTTGTATCTTCTTTGTGGCTGGTTAGTCTTCATTACCTTTCTAACAGGAATGGACTCCTTTCTAGGTTGAGTGGGCTTCATAGAGTTAGAAGGTGCAGTGACTTGCTTCACAAACTCTTTCTTTTTAGGAGGTGCAATCTTAGAGGATTCACCTTTCTCAAATCCTAGACCAAATCTGAAGTGGGCAGGTCTTTGAACTTTCAGTAGTTCATCGAGTTTCATAGTCCCTTCAATCGCTTGGAGCGCTTTGAGTTTTTTGCTATTTTCCAAATTTTCAGCCTTTGCTCTAGCGATCTCAGTTTCAAGTCTCATAGCCTCTTCCTTTTTGATACTTATTTGGTTTTCAAGGACTTCTACCATTCTTTTATATTCTTCTACTTGAGTTTTCAAAGCAATAATAGAACTTTCAGATTCATGGAGAAGTTTCAGATTTTTCTTACTTGTTTTGCGTTCCATGCTAAGCTCCTCAAGTGCGGCTATGAGTTCCTCTTCAAGATTGACTTCAGCCTCCTCTTCCTCTTCCGGATCTAGCTCTTCTTCTTCTTCAATAGTGACCATGAAGAGAGCTTCGGTTGATTCATCATCGTCTGAAGTTTCAGACGTGCTGTCATCTTGTTGACATAGAAAGTTTTTAGCTTTGCCTCTTTTTCTGAAATTTCTCTTTCCTTTACTCTTTTCAGCATAAGAGTCATTATCATTGTCTTCTTTTAGCGGACACTTCGCAGCAAAGTGACCAACACCTCCACAATTGAAGCATTTAAAGGGTAGCTTCCCTTTGTACTTGCCATTGCTTCCTTTCTTCAACTTTCTAACAAATTGAGCCTCAAGCTCATCATCATCAGAATCAACATCATGACCAACAGTCTCTTTTGCCTTTTTCTGAACTTTGAAGGCCGCTTCTTTATCAGATGAAGACGTCTTTCCTATGCGCATCTCATAGGCAGTTAGAGAACCATGTAATTCATCCATGGAAAATGCATTCAGATCTTTGGCTTCTCGATGGCTGAGACTTTTGAATCAAACCGGGGAAGAAGAGATCTTAGAACCTTTTTGACGATGACCGGCTCTTTAATCTCCTCCCCTAGTCCACGAATGTCATTCGTGACTTCATTCACTCGTTGCATATACGATTCAACATTCTCGCTTTCCTCCATGCGAAGAGACTCGAATTGAGAGCGATGAGTTTGCAATTTGGCTTCTTTAATCTTCTCATCACCTTCATGTATGCTTTGCAACTTGTCCCAAATTTCCTTGGCTGTTTTGCATGCAATTACTTTGACAAGCTCGCTGTCCACAAGGCCACTAAAGAGTGCATTCTGCGCCTTGGAGTCGTTGTCTGCCAACTTCTTCGATGCAGTATCATTGGGTACGGTGGCAGTATTGTAACCGACTCTGACAGCCTCCCAAACATCATAGCCAAGAGATTTGATGAAGGCTTGCATCCTAATCTTCCAAAAAGTGTAATTAGAACCATCAAACAGAGGTGCTTTCATATTCCCTGTATTGGCTGCCATGTGATTTGACAAGAGATCACCCTTAGCGTATTAAACTGATCAAGGGAGCCTCGCTCTGATACCAATTGTTGGATATCGCGATCACTGAGAGGGGGGGGGTGAATCAGTGATTTCTAAAAACAGGTCCAATTCAACAACAAAACAAGTCAAACCACACAATGACACCAGATTTAACGTGGTTCACCAAAAGGCTATGTCCACGGATCAAAACCGTCCGAACACCGATCCGGTACAGGTCTGAATATTTTTAGTCGCACCAACGACAAAGAGCACCAACCCTTGTGTTTTAGATAGCACCCACTATCTAGGAAGCACCTACTCCTCTTACAATTTATCTGCACCCACAGATAGGATAACCAAACCCCAAACACCAAGCACCAACTTGATGTAAAAACAGAATAGAAGATAAACTCTGTCTACAGCCCTTCCCCTCTACAATTCTCTCTCTCTCAATCCCTTACAAATTGAAATCTAAAGCATAAAGAGAGACACTTAACTCATGGACGACTCACCATCTTCAAGAGCATATCCTCGTCCACACTTGCTGTAGAAAGATGCAGCACAACAGCACACAGCAACAGCACTCTTCTTCTCTCCAAAACTCTCTCTCTTTTCTCTTCTTTTCTCTTCTCCTCTGGTGGTGTGTTTAGAACGACCCATACATGCCTTTTTATAGGTTATGTTAACCCTTAATTGTATTCAAAACAGGCTACAATTCGTTTAGAAAGAGTCCCAAACAAATTAGATAAGAGTGCTTAATTTTCGTGCACAACTTCTAATTCTGCGCAACTCTGGTTCCCGTGCTCGGACGACATCCTTGCTTGCTCGGTCGACATCATACACTGTCTGGAAACAGACAACTATCGCGCTCGGTCGACATCCGACATCCTGGGGTCCCGGTCGACCGAAGACACACTGTGTCACGAAAATAACTGGGAGCGGTCTAAAACTTTTTCTGCAGGTTTCTCTTGCTTCGGTCGACCGCATGGGGTGCCCGGTCGACCGACCACTCTGTTTCAGGAAATCTGAATTCCTGACTGTCTCAATTCTGATTCTTCTTTTCAGCTCTATTTCCATTCTGATTTCAATTGCGTAGTTGAGCTTCATCCTCTCATCATGTTGACATGGATTGACAACAATTACAACCTTAAACCATGATTACCATTCAAATCATTTAAAGCTTTTTCAAATTATAACACATATGACAGGTGATAAGGAAAAATTCGTCAAATTACAGCACTATGAAGGCGGATCAGTGAAGTTTGGTAACAATGATGGTGCCAAAATCTGCGGAAAAGGTGTTGTTCAGCTAAAGGCAAACAAGATCAGATCAGACGAGGTCTTATATGTGTCTGGACTGAGACACAACTTGCTTAGTGTGAGCCAGATCTGTGACAAAGGCCACGAAGTTGTCTTCACTAAGAACGGTTTTGCTATCAAGAAGTGTAGCAACGGCAAAACAGTGGCTACTGGATCTAGGACTGCTGGAAATCTCTATACATTGTCAGATGGAGCTGAAAAGACTTGCTTGATGAGTCGGACAGAGGCAAGTTGGTTGTGGCACAAACGCCTTGGGCATCTAAACTTTGCTAACATGTCAAAGATTTGCAATTCAAAGGCTGTCAGAGGTATGTCTACAGTTGAAAAGCCTTCCAACCCCATTTGCGATTCTTGCCAAAAGGGAAAGCAAACGAGGGTAATGTTCAAGTCAAAGGAGCATCATTCAAAGAAACCTCTTGAGCTAGTGCACACTGATCTTTGTGGACCGATGCGAACTCAAAGCACCAATGGAGATAAGTATTTTATGTTATGCATTGATGATTATACTCGTATGACATGGGTATTGTTTCTTAAGCATAAACATCAAGCACTTGATCGTTTTAAAGTGTTTAAAGCACAGGTTGAAAATATGCTTGGAAAACGTATCAAGATTTTAAGGTCTGATCGAGGCGGTGAATTCACATCTGAAGAGTTCACTAACTATTGTGAGCACCATGGCATTCAAAGACAATATTCAGCCCCTAGAACTCCACAGCAAAATGGAGTTGTGGAACGGAAAAATCGCACCGTTCAAGAGATGGCTCGTACAATGCTAACTGAGAGCAAGCTAGCTGACAAATACTGGAAGGAGGCAATCCATACGGCTGTATACATTCAGAATCGATGCTTGATCAGGCCACATGAAGACAAAACTCCTTATGAGCTATGGTTTGGGAGAAAAGCAACAGTCAAGCACTTCAGAGTCTTCGGTAGCAAGTGTTACATCAAGCGTCTTGAACAAAATCCGGGCAAATTTGATGAAAGAGCTGATGAAGGTATATTTCTGGGTTATTCCTCATCTAGTAAGGCTTACAGATGTCTTAACAAAAGGACCAGAAAAATCATAGAAAGTGCCAATGTTAGAATTGATGAAAACCATGAATCCAAGAATGGAACTCATTATGACAGTCCCGTTTATGAGGACTCGAGTGAGATTGATGATGAAGTAGCTAAACCTAATGATTCTGAGAAATCAAAGGATGACTCAGAGGATGCTACACCTAGAAAGAAAAGCACTTGGGTAGAGCAACACCCTAAGGATCAAATCATTGGAGATCCTGAGGCCGGTGTTAAAACAAGACAAAGTGTAGTTAGCAATTACTCACTTGTGTCCACCATTGAACCCAAGACTGTGGCTGAAGCTAGTCTCGATGAAAGTTGGTTAAAAGCTATGCATGAGGAGTTGGAGCAAATTGAGAAGAACTCCACATGGGAACTAGTTTCTAGACCTACCGATAAGAATGTTATTGGTACTAAATGGGTCTTTCGGAATAAGCTGAATGAAGATGGTCAGGTCATACGAAACAAAGCAAGGTTGGTTTGTAAAGGCTATGCTCAAGTTGAAGGCATAGATTTTGAAGAGACCTTTGCACCAGTGGCTCGTCTGGAAGCCATTCGTATGTTTCTTGCATTGGCTGCATACAAAACCTTCAAGGTATTTCAGATGGATGTAAAGTCAGCCTTCTTGATTGGATTACTTGAAGAAGAGGTCTACATTGAGTAACCTGATGGTTTTCCTATTAGCAAAAATTCAGACCTAGTGTGTAAGTTGAAAAAGGCTCTTTATGGGCTGAAACAAGCGCCAAGGGCGTGGTATGCAAGGCTGGACCTATATCTCCGCAAGATCGGCTTTGGAAAAGGACTGGTTGATAGCAATCTTTATGTCAAAACAGAGTTGAGCAAACAGCTGGTTGTTATTGTTTATGTCGATGACATAATCTTTGGTGGCAATGATGAAGAAATGTGCAGGAATTTTGCTGAAGAGATGAAGAAAGAATTTGAGATGTCAATGCTTGGAGAACTAAAGTTCTTCCTTGGTTTACAAGTTCAGTAGCTGAAACATGGTATCTTCATATCACAGATGAAATACATCAAGGAAATGCTGAAGCGTTTTAACATGGAAGACAGCAAGCCAGTGAGCACACCAATGACAACGAACATAAAGCTAAGCAAAGATGATAAGGGTTCGTCCGTTGATCACACCACTTATCGTTCTATGATAGGAAGCTTGCTTTATTTGACTGCTACAAGACCGGATCTTCTGCAAGCAATATGTATGGTGGCTCGATTTCAAGCATCACCAACTGAGACGCACCTCACAGCAGTAAAAAGGATATTTCGATATTTGAAAGGTACCATGGAGCTTGGTATTTGGTATCCTAAAGGCAAATCCTTTACTCTTGTTGCATACTCTGACGCCGATTGGGCTGGATGTATAGATGATCGCAAGAGTACAAGCGGTGGTGCATTCTATCTCGGTGACAGGTTGGTGGCATGGCATAGTAAGAAATAAGACTCAGTATCCCTTTCTACAGCGGAAGCGGAATATATTGCAGCGGCAACTTGTTGTACACAAGTGTTATGGATGCGGCAAATGCTTTCTGATCTAGGAGTTCCGACAACGGATCCTACGCCGATCCTCTGTGACAACACAAGTGCAATTCACATCTCCAAGAATCCTGTTCAGCATTCTAGAACGAAGCATGTAGCAATTCGCTATCACTTTCTCAAGGAAAAGGTTGCAGATGGTGAGGTAAAGTTGGAATATGTCCCAACTACTGAGCAAGTAGCTGATATCTTCACAAAACCTCTGCCAAAAGAAGTCTTCGAGTTGTTGGATATCGCGATCACTCAGAGGGGGGGTGAATCAGTGATTTCTAAAAACAGGTCCAATTCAACAACAAAATAAGTCAAACCACACAATGACACCAGATTTAACGTGGTTCACCAAAAGGCTACGTCCACGAATCAAAACCGTCCGAACACCGATCCGGTACAGGTCTGAATATATTTAGTCGCACCAACGACAAAGAGCACCAACCCTTGTGTTTTAGATAGCACCCACTATCTAGGAAGCACCTACTCCTCTTACAATTTATCTGCACCCACAGATAGGATCACCAAACCCCAAACACCAAGCACCAACTTGATGTAAAAACAGAATAGAAGATAAACTCTGTCTACAGCCCTTCCCCTCTATAATTCTCTCTCTCTCAATCCCTTACAAATTTAAATCTAAAGCATAAAGAGAGACACTTAACTCATGGACGAATCACCATCTTCAAGAGCACAATCTCGTCCACAATTGCTGTAGAAAACGTCTGATAATGCAGCAACACAGCAACACAGCAACACAGCACTCTCTTCTCTCTTCTCTTCTCTCTTTTTTCTTCTCTTCTAGTATCTTTATGAACGACCCATACATGCCTTTTTATAGGTTATGTTAGCCCTTAATTGTATTCAAAACAGGCTGCAATTCGTTTAGAAAGAGTCCCAAACGAAATAGAAAAGAAAGCTGAATTTTCGTGCACAACTTCTAATTCTGCGCAACTCTGATTCCCGTGCTCGGTCGACATCCTGTGTTGCTCGGTCGACATCATACACTGTCTGGAAACAGACAACTATCGCGCTCGGTCGACATCCTGGGGTCCCGGTCGACCGAGGACACACTGTGTCACGAAAATAACTGGGAGCAGTCTGAAACTTTTTCTGCAGGTTCCTTCTTGCCCGGTCGACCCCATGAAGAGCCCGGTCGACCGGCTACTCTGCTACAGAAAAACTGTTTTCTGCACACTTTTCAGCTCTTTTTCCATTCTGATTTCCATCTGATTTCCATTGCATAGTTGAGCTTCATCCTCTCATCATGTTGACATGGATTGACAACAATTACAACCTTAAACCATGATTACCATTCAAATCATTTAAAGCTTCTTCAAATTATAACAATCTCCCCCTTTGGAATTGTTGTCAACTTTAACAACTTTGTCAACATGCTAACAACTCTTCAACTCTTTCAACTCCAGCTTGCAGCTCTTCCAAGTTCTTTTCAACACTCACTTGGAACCAATTCTGAAATTCTGAAATAACAACCATGCACTGTCAACAATCTCCCCCTAGCTTTCATAGCATAACATCTCTCCTTGCTATCATAGCATAACATCTCTCCCCCTTTGACAACAAGTCCAAAGGGACCAAACCGATGAGCGAATAGGATATTCAATGAATGCATTGCTCCCCCTTTCAAGCACAACTCCTACGGTTTAGGAGAGTGAGTAACTCCTAACTTTTTCCGGAGATACTCGAAGACTTCCTTTGGCAGAGGTTTCGTGAAAATATCAGCCACTTGCTCAATTGTTGGAACATATTCCAACTTGACCTCTCCATCAGCAACTTTATCTTTAAGAAAATGATAACGAATTGCTACATGCTTTGTTCGAGAGTGCTGAACAGGATTCTTAGATATATGAATTGCACTCGTGTTGTCACATAGGATCGGCGTAGGATCCGTTGTAGGAACTCCTAGATCATAGAGCATTTGCCGCATCCATAACACTTGCGTACAACAAGTTGCCGCTGCAATATATTCCGCTTCCGCTGTCGAAAGGGATACTGAGTCTTGCTTCTTACTATGCCAAGCAACTAATCTTTCTCCAAGATAAAATGCGCCGCCGCTAGTACTCTTGCGATCATCTACGCATCCAGCCCAATCGGCATCAGAATATGCAACAAGAGTGAAGGATTTGCTTTTGGGATACCAGATACCAAGCTCCATAGTACCTTTCAGATATCGAAAGATTCTTTTCACTGCTGTAAGGTGCGTTTCAGTTGGTGCTGCTTGAAAACGTGCAACCATACATACAGCTTGTAGAAGATCTGGTCTTGTAGCAGTCAAGTAGAGCAAGCTTCCTATCATAGAGCGATAGGTGGTATGATCAACGGACGAGGCCTTATCATCTTTGCTAAGCTTCGTGTTCGTTGACATTGGTGTGCTCACTGGCTTGCTGTCTTCCATATTGAACCGTTTCAGCATTTCCTTAATGTACTTCATTTGTGATATGAAGATGCCATGTTTCAGCTGCTGCACTTGTAAACCAAGAAAGAACTTTAATTCTCCAAGCATCGACATTTCAAATTCTTTCTTCATCTCTTCAGCAAAATTCCTGCACATCTCCTCATCATTGCCACCAAAGATTATGTCATCAACATAAACAATGACAACCAGCTGTTTGCTTAACTCAGTTTTGACATACAGATTGCTATCAACCATTCCTTTTCCAAAACCGATCTTGCGGAGATAGAGATCCGGCCTTGCATACCATGCCCTTGGCGCTTGTTTCAGTCCATAAAGAGCCTTTTTCAACTTGCACACTAGATCTGAATTTTTGCTGATGAGAAAACCATCAGGTTGCTCAATGTAGACCTCTTCTTCAAGTAAACCATTCAAGAAAGCTGACTTTACGTCCATCTGAAATACCTTGAAGGTTTTGTATGCTGCCAATGCAAGAAACATACGAATAGCTTCCAGACGAGCCACCGGTGCAAAGGTCTCTTCAAAATCTATGCCTTCAACTTGAGCATAGCCTTTACAAACCAACCTTGCTTTGTTTCTAATGACTTGACCATCTTCATTCAGCTTATTCCGAAAGACCCATTTGGTACCAATAACATTCTTATCAGTAGGTCTAGGAACAAGTTCCCATGTGGAGTTCTTCTCAATTTGCTCCAACTCCTCATGCATAGATTTCAACCAACTTTCATCGAGACTGGCTTCAGCCACAGTCTTGGGTTCAATGGTGGACATAAGTGAGTAATTGCTAACTACACTTTGTCTAGTTTGAACGCCTGCCTTAGGATCTCCAATGATTTGATCCTTAGGGTGTTGCTCTACCCAAGTGCTGTGCTTCTTAGGTGTAGTATCTTCTGAGTCATCCTTTGATTTCTCAGAATCATTAGATTCAGCCATCTCATCATCAATCTCACTCGAGTCCTCATAAACTGGACTGTCATTATGAGTTGCATTCTTTGGTTCAATATTCTCATCTATTCTCACATCAGCACTTTCTATGATTTTTCTGGTTCTTTTGTTAAGACACCTATATGCCTTGCTAGTAGAGGAGTAACCCAGAAATATATCTTCGTCAGCTCTTTCTTCAAATTTGCCCGGATTTTGTTCGAGCCGCTTGATGTAACACTTGCTGCCGAAGACTCTGAAGTGCTTGACTGTTGCTTTTCTTCCAAACCATAGCTCATAGGGAGTTTTGTCTTCATGTGGCCTGATCAAGCATCGATTTTGAATGTATACAGTCCGTATGAATTGCCTCTTTCCAATACTTGTCAGCCATCTTGCTTTCACTTAGCATCGTACGAGCCATCTCTTGTACGGTGCGATTCTTCCGTTCCACAACTCCATTTTGCTGTGGAGTTCTAGGGGCTGAGTACTATCTTTGAATGCCATGATGTTCACAATATTTAGTGAACTCTTCAGATGTGAACTCGCCTCCACGATCAGACCTTAAAATCTTGATACGTTTTTCCAATTGATTTTCAACCTGTGCTTTAAACACTTTAAAACGATCAAGTGCTTGATGCTTATGCTTAAGAAACAATACCCATGTCATACGAGTATAATCATCAATGCATAACATGAAATACTTATCTCCATTGGTGCTTTGAGTTCGCATCGGTCCACAGAGATCAGTGTGCACTAGCTCAAGAGGTTTCTTGGAATGATGCTCCTTTGACTTGAACATAACCCTCGTTTGCTTTCCCTTTTGGCAAGAGTCGCAAATGGGATTGGAAGGCTTTTCAACTGTAGACATGCCTCTTACAGCCTTTGAATTGCAAATCTTTGACATGTTATCAAAGCTTAGATGCCCAAGGCGTTTGTGCCACAACCAACTTTCCTCTGTCCGACTCATCAAGCAGGTCTTTTCAGCTCCATTTGACAATGTATAGAGATTTCCAGCAGTTCTTGATCCAGTTGCCACTGTTTTGCCGTTGCTACTCTTCTTGATGACAAACCCATTCTTTGTGAAGATAACTTCGTGACCCTTGTCACAGATCTGGCTCACACTAAGCAGGTTGTGTCTCAATCCAGACACATATAAGACTTCTTCCGATCTGATCTTGTTTGCCATAAGCTGAATAACACATTTTCCGCAGATTTTGGCACCATCATTGTTGCCAAACTTCACTGAACCGCCTTCATAGTGCTGTAATTTGATGAATTTCTCTTCATCACCAGTCATATGGCTTAAACAACCACTATCAAGGACCCATGGTGCTGCCTTCTTTTGTGCATTGAATGCCATTTGCACAATGAGGGATTCTTTGGGACTTTCTGCACTTTGCTTTGCTCTCCAAGCCTTGACTAACTTGGGTTTCTTTTCAACCTGAAATTTGTTAGCAATATGCAACCTACAATCCCTAGCCAAGTGTCCATAATTATAGCACTTATGGCACTCAATTTTGTGGCTACTTAAGATTGAAAAAGGGTTCCTAGTCACAAGTGAGCTGTATTTCACATAGAATTTGCAATCGTCTCTTTTATGTCCAAACATATTACAATGAAAGCAATAACCATAGAATTTGTATCTTCTTTGTGGCTGGTTAGTCTTCATTACCTTTCTAACAGGAATGGACTCCTTTCTAGGTTGAGTGGGCTTCATAGAGTTAGAAGGTGCAGTGACTTGCTTTACAAACTCTTTCTTTTCAGGAGGTGCAATATTAGAGGATTCACCTTTCTCAAATCCTAGACCAAATCTGAAGTGGGCAGGTCTTTGAACTTTCAGAAGTTCATCGAGTTTCATAGTCCCTTCAATCGCTTGGAGCGCTTTGAGTTTTTTGCTATTTTCCAAATTTTCAGCCTTTGCTCTAGCGATCTCAGTTTCAAGTTTCATAGCCTCTTCCTTTTCGATACTTATTTGGTTTTCAAGGACTTCTACCATTCTTTTATATACTTCTACTTGAGTTTTCAAAGCAATAATAGAACTTTCAGATTCAAGGAGAAGTTTCAGATTTTTCTTACTTGTTTTGCGTTCCATGCTAAGCTCCTCAAGTGCGACTATGAGTTCCTCTTCAAGATTGTCTTCAGCCTCCTCTTCCTCTTCCGGATCTAGCTCTTCTTCTTCTTCAACAGTGACCATGAAGAGAGCTTCGCTTGATTCATCATCGTCTGAAGTTTCAGACGTGCTGTCATCTTGTTGACATAGAAAGTTTTTAGCTTTGCCTCTTTTTCTGAAATTTCTCTTTCCTTTACTCTTTTCAGCATAAGAGTCATTATCATTGTCTTCTTTTAGTGGACACTTCGCAGCAAAGTGACCAACACCTCCACAATTGAAGCATTTAAAGGGTAGCTTCCCTTTGTACTTGCCATTGCTTCCTTTCTTCAACTTTCTAACAAATTGAGCCTCAAGCTCATCATTATCAGAATCAACATCATGACCAGCAGTCTCTTTTGCCTTTTTCTGAACTTTGAAGGCCGCTTCTTTATCAGATGAAGACGTCTTTCCTATGCGCATCTCATAGGCAGTTAGAGAACCATGTAATTCATCCATGGAAAATGCATTCAGATCTTTGGCTTCTTCGATGGCTGAGACTTTTGAATCAAACCGGGGAAGAAGAGATCTTAGAACCTTTTTGACGATGACCGGCTCTTTAATCTCCTCCCCTAGTCCACGAATGTCATTCGTGACTTCATTCACTCGTTGCATATACGAGTCAACATTCTCGCTTTCCTCCATGCGAAGAGACTCGAATTGAGAGCGATGAGTTTGCAATTTGGCTTCTTTAATCTTCTCATCACCTTCATGTATGCTTTGCAACTTGTCCCAAATTTCCTTGGCTGTTTTGCATGCAATTACTTTGACAAGCTCGTTGTCCACAAGGCCACTAAAGAGTGCATTCTGCGCCTTGGAGTCGTTGTCTGCCAACTTCTTCGATGCAGTATCATTGGGTACGGTGGCAGTATTATAACCGACTCTGACAGCCTCCCAAACATCATAGCCAAGAGATTTGATGAAGGCTTGCATCCTAATCTTCCAAAAAGAGTAATTAGAACCATCAAACAGAGGTGCTTTCATATTCCCTGTATTGGCTGCCATGTGATTTGACAAGAGATCACCCTTAGCGTATTAAACTGATCAAGGGAGCCTCGCTCTGATACCAATTGTTGTATATCGCGATCACTGAGAGGGGGGGGTGAATCAGTGATTTCTAAAAACAGGTCCAATTCAACAACAAAACAAGTCAAACCACACAATGACACCAGATTTAATGTGGTTCACCAAAAGGCTACGTCCACGAATCAAAACCGTCCAAACACCGATCCGGTACAGGTCTGAATATATTTAGTCGCACCAACGACAAAGAGCACCAACCCTTGTGTTTTAGATAGCACCCACTATCTAGGAAGCACCTACTCCTCTTACAATTTATCTGCACCCACAGATAGGATCACCAAACCCCAAACACCAAGCACCAACTTGATGTAAAAACAGAATAGAAGATAAACTCTTTCTACAGCCCTTCCCCTCTACAATTCTCTCTCTCTCAATCCCTTACAAATTTAAATCTAAAGCATAAAGAGAGACACTTAACTCATGGACGAATCACCATCTTCAAGAGCACAATCTCGTCCACAATTGCTGTAGAAAACGTCTGATAATGCAGCAACACAGCAACACAGCACTCTCTTCTCTCTTCTCTTCTCTCTTTTTTCTTCTCTTCTAGTATCTTTATGAACGACCCATACATGCCTTTTTATAGTTTATGTTAGCCCTTAATTGTATTCAAAACAGGCTACAATTCGTTTAGAAAGAGTCCCAAACGAAATAGAAAAGAATGCTGAATTTTCGTGCACAACTTCTAATTTTGCGCAACTCTGATTCCCGTGCTCGGTCGACATCCTGTGTTGCTCGGTCGACATCATACACTGTCTGGAAACAGACAACTATCGCGCTCGGTCGACATCCTGGGGTCCCGGTCGACCGAGGGCACACTGTGTCACGAAAATAACTGGGAGCAGTCTGAAACTTTTTCTGCAGGTTCCTTCTTGCCCGGTCGACCGCATGAAGAGCCCGGTCGACCGGCTACTCTGCTACAGAAAAACTGTTTTCTGTACACTTTTCAGCTCTTTTTCCATTCTGATTTCCATCTGATTTCCATCTGATTTCCATTGCATAGTTGAGCTTCATCCTCTCATCATGTTGACATGGATTGACAACAATTACAACCTTAAACCATGATTACCATTCAAATCATTTAAAGCTTCTTCAAATTATAACAATTATCTCCGAAAAAAATTAGGAGTTACTCACTCTCCTAATCCTTAGGAGATGGGCTTGAAAGGGGGAGCAAAGTATTCTTTGAATATCCTATTCGCTCCTTCGTTGGTCCCTTTGGACTTGTTGTCAAAGGGGGAGAAAGACTTAAGCTAAAGAAAGCTATGTTAGAAGAAGTTATTATTCTATGATAACTTTGGGGAGATTGGTATCAAGAGTTTTAGAGATCTTGATTCTATTTTTTTAAGACAGGGGGAGACTATGGTTCTGAAGAAGCTTCATGAAGATCAACTAGATTAAAATGTTGAAGTTCCAATAGTGTTGCCAACAATTCCAAAGGGGGAGATTGTTGGAATTTGAGATGACTTGAGAACTCCTTTGAAGAATTGAAGAAATTAATATCTCAAAGTATTGTTTTGAGTTGGAATTATTGTCAACACATTGTCACAAGCATGATGATAATAGGTTGGTGTTGATAGAGCTTAAAAGAAGAATAAGAGTTGAAACAGTTCAGGAATTCAGAATTCCTGAAGCAGAGTGTGCGGTCGACCGGGCACCCCATGCGGTCGACCGAAGCAAGAGAAACCTGCAGAAAAAGTTTCAGACTGCTCCCAGTTATTTTCGTGACACAGTGTGTCTTCGGTCGACCGGGACCCCAGGATGTCGACCGAGCACGAAAGTTGTTTGATTCCAGACAGTGTATGATGTCGACCGAGCAAGCCAGGATGTCGACCGAGCACGGGAATCAGAGTTGCGCAGAAACAGAAGTCTTGCACGAAAATTCAGCATTCTTATCTATTTTGTTTGGGACTCTTTCTAAACCAATTGTAGCCTATTTTGAACACAATTAAGGGTTAACATAACCTATATAAAGGCATGTTTGGTTCGTTTTTAAAGAGACCAGAGAGAGAAGAAGAGAAGAGAAAAGAAAGAGAGTTTTGGAGAGAAGAGAGTGCTGTTGCTGTGTGCTGTTGTGCTACAAGTTTCTACAGCAAGTGTGGACGAGGATGTGCTCTTGAAGATGATGTTTCGTCCATAAGATAAGTGTCTCTCTGTTTATGCTTTAATTTTCAATTTGTAAGGGATTGAGAGAGAGAGATTGTAGAGGGGAAGGTCTATAGAAAAAGGTTTCTATTCTTATTCTGTAGAACATCAAGTTGGTGCTTGGTGTCTGGGGTTTGGTGATCCTATCTGTTGGTGCAGATAAAATTGTAAAGGGAGTCGGTGCTTCATAGATAGTTGGTGCTATCTGAAACTCAAGGGAGTAGGTGCTTCCTAGATAGTTGGTGCTATCTGAAACTAAGGGTTGGTGCTCTTTGTCGTTGGTGCGACTAAATAGATTCAGATCTGTTCCGGATTGGTGTTCGGACAGTCTTTGAACCGTGGACGTAGCCTTTTGGTGAACCACGTTAAATCTGGTGTCATTGTGTGATTTGATTTGCTTTTGTTGTTGATTTGGACCTGTCTTTAAAGAATCACTGATTCACCCCCCCTCTCAGTGATCGCGATATCTAACATTGCCAACAATTCCAAAGGGGGAGATTGTTGGAATTTGAGATGACTTGAGAAACTTTATGAAGAATTCAAGAAATTAGTATCTCAAAGTATTGTTTTGAGTTGGAATTCTTGTCAACACATTGTCACAAACATGATGTTAATAGGTTGGTGTTGATAGAGCTTAAAAGAGAAATCAGAGTGAAACAGTTCAGGAATTCTGAATTCCTGAAGCAGAGTGTGCGGTCGACCGGGCACCCCATGCGGTCGACCGAGCAAAGAGAAACCTGCAGAAAAAGTTTCAGGTAGCTCCCAGTTATTTTCGTGACACAGTGTGTCTTCGGTCGACCGGGACTCCAGGATGTCGACCGAGCACGAAAGATGTCTGCTTACAGACTGTGTATGATGTTGACCGAGCAAGCAATGATGTCGACCGAGCACGGGAACCAGAGTTGCGCAGAAACAGAAGTCTTGCACGAAAATTCAGCATTCTTATCTATTTTGTTTGGGACTCTTTCTAAACGAATTGTAGCCTATTTTGAACTCTCTTAAGGGTTATCATAACCTATATAAAGGCATGTTTTGGCTCGTTTTTAATAAGACACCAGAGAGAGAAGAAGAGAAGAGAAAAGAGAGAGAGTTTTGGAGAGAAGAGAGTGTTGTTGCTGTGTGTTGTTGTGCTGCAATGTTTCTACAGCAAGTGTGGACGAGAATGTGCTCTTGAAGATGGATGTTTCGTCCATAAGATAAGTGTCTCTCTGTTTATGCTTTAATTTTCAATTTGTAAGGGATTGAGAGAGAGAGATTGTAGAGGGGAAGGTCTATAGAAAAAGGTTTCTATTCTTATTCTGTAGAACATCAAGTTGGTGCTTGGTGTCTGGGGTTTGGTGATCCTATCTGTTGGTGCAGATAAATTGTAAAGGGAGTCGGTGCTTCCTAGATAGTTGGTGCTATCTGAAACTCAAGGGAGTAGGTGCTTCCTAGATAGTTGGTGCTATCTGAAACTAAGGGTTGGTGCTCTTTGTCGTTGGTGCGACTAAATAGATTCAGATCTGTTCCGGATTGGTGTTCGGACAGTCTTTGAACCGTGGACGTAGCCTTTCGGTGAACCACGTTAAATCTGGTGTCCTTGTGTGATTTGATTTGCTTTTGTTGTTAAATCGGACCTGTTTTTTAAAGAATCACTGATTCACCCCCCCCCTCTCAGTGATCGCGATATCTAACAAACACAACTTCTCTTCATTATGCATAGGGATGATGGTCCACCTCTGATCGAAATCCAGATCAGGTCCTGTCCCCATGGTCGCCCAGGGCCCCTCAAACAGATGTAGGGTCCTATTTTACCAAAGGTGGTCCTACCCCGGTCCCGATCTCGACACAGCAAGATGGGTTTTCACAATTCCATCTCCGGAAACTTATTACCGTGACCCAATTCTCCTAGGTTTCTCCTCAGACCATTACAGAAGCATAATCGAAGAACAAAAACAATCTCATATCATCCATCCATCATCAACCGGCCATTGATCATCCAAATGAGGTAACCCCATCCATCAATGTCCAAAGAAAACCAATCAGACAAGCTCAAACATCAATCTAAATATATATATACTGCAATTGGAATTGTAATTGCAAATCAAGAAGGAAAACATGCAATCTAGACTATCAGCATAGGGTACTTGCCTGATCAATTGAAGGTAGAAGGAAAAGAGAGAAAACAACAGAGAACCAAAGGGGTTTCGGCAGTAGGGCTCCTCTGTTGCAGATCGGCCTGGGGTTGGCTTTCTGTTGGGAATTCTGGGGAGAGGAAGAGAGAGGAAGAGATATAGGAATTGGAGGGAAGATGAGGGCTCGTTGGAGAGAAATGGAGAAGAAGAAGAGAGAAAAGAGATGGGAATTGGGAGAGAAAAGATGAACAGTGGTTGGCTTGGCAGGGAGGGTTTAGTGTAAATAGGTTGGGTTTTTGGGTTAGGGACAAAAATGCCCTTAGGGTTAGAATAGGATCAGGGTTAGGGTAGAGGGTACTTAGGTCTTTAGGTGGGCTTCTAGAAGATTCTTTGGTGCAAACCCCCTATAGTAAACACAAATTTCTAGCTAGGGCCTCTAACAAACTAACTAACTCTAAAATTAACAAAAGACACCCTATTGACTCTACTAATTACACAACTAGACTATACTTAGGAAAATACATAACTACCCTTATCTAAACCCCATAGTTAGTATAATAAAATACTTAGGCTAACATATAGTATTCAAATTCAGGGCCCACCAGGGGTGGGGCCTCACATTCCTCCCTCCTTAAAGACATTTGGTCCCCAAATGTAAAAACAAAGTAAGAACATACATGCGGTAGAAGATGTGGATAATCTCTCGCCACCTGGTCTCGTTGCTCCCAAGTAGCCTCAGCTGGGGTGTGATGCTCCCACTGAACCTTCACAAACTAAATGGTTCGGTCCCGAAGCACCTTCTCCATAGTGTCGATGACGGCAACTGGCTTGGCGATGTAGGACGTGTCGGGCTAGATGTCGAGTGGCTGGTGATGCAGAATGTAGGTAGGGTCCTCCATATACTTCCTCAACATCGAGACGTGGAAGACGTCGTGCACACCCGATAACTCTGCTGGCAACTGAAGTCTGTAGGCAACATCTCCGATCCTGGCCTTGATCTCAAAGGGTCCGACGTATCTCCGTGCTAACTTGCCCTTCTCGCCGAATCTAAGGGTGCCTCGAGCTGGGGAAACCTTCAAGAATACACGGTCTCCCTTCTGAAACTCAAGTGGTCTGCGCCGGTTGTCTGCATAGCTCTTCTGTCTACTGTGGCTAATCTTCAGGTTTTCCACTATCTGGTGGATCTTCTCACTGGTGTCGCCGACGATAGATGGTCCATGGAAACTCCTGACACCAACTTCCTACCAACAGATTGGGGTCTTGCACTTCCTGCCGTACAACGCTTCGAACGGTGCCATCTTGATGCTCGAGTGATAACTGTTGTTGTAGGCAAACTCACAGAGTGGCAAAGAATCCTCCCAGTTCTCCTAGTAGTCTAGGACACAAGCTCGCAACATATCCTCCAAGGTCTGGTTGGTGCGCTCCGTCTGTCCGTCTGTGTGAGGATGGTAGGCTGTGCTGAAGCTCAACTTGGTACCCAAGGCCTGCTGTAGACTCTCCCAGAAGTGAGATGTGAAGCGTGGATCTCTGTCTGAAACAATCAAAACTGGAACTCCATGCAAAGAAACGATCTTGTCCACGTACAGCTTAGCAAGGACGTCGAGTCTTGCTCTCATCGACACTGGCAAGAAGTGAGCTGACTTGGTCAATCTATCCACGATCACCCAAATGCCATCACTGCGTCTCCGGGTAGCTGGAAGTCCTGCAATAAAATCCATGGTAATATGCTCCCACTTCCACTGAGGAATCTCGAGCTGATGAAGTAGCCCTGGTGGCTTCTGGTGCTCGGCTTTGATCTGCTGACATGTCAGACATCTGGCCACATAACCTAAAATCTCTTTCTTCATGTTGTTCCACCAGTAGTAGCTCCTCAAGTTCCTGTACATCTTGGTGCTGCCCGGGTGAATCGAATATCTACTGTGATGTGCATCTGCTAAGATCTGGTCCTTTAACTCCTGAATGTCTGGTACACACAGTCTGTCCTGATAGTAAAGCACTCCTCCGATCAGTTTGAACTCTGGCCTCTGGTCAATCTGCTCGATCACTCTCACAAGCTTGGGATCGCTGCGTTGACTGTCCTTGACCTCTCCAAGCAATTCTGGTTCCCATGCGGACATGGTGGCAAGCATAACTCTGTCGCCGAGCGGCTGAAACTGGACATCCAAGTCGCTAAAGACATCTGTCCACACACCCTCTGCTGCTAGAAAACTGACTGGGGCGGTCTTCCTGCTCAAAGCATCTGCTACGACGTTCGCCGTACCCGGGTGGTGTTTGATAGGGAAGTTGTAATCCTTGATGTACTCCATCCAACGCCTCTGACGGTTGTTGAGATCATGCTGAGTGAACAGGTACTGCAAACTGCGATGGTCTGAATGAACTTCGAACTTCTCTCCATATAGGTAGTGCCGCCACATCTTCAGTGCAAACACGACTGCTGCAAGCTCTAGATCGTGAGTAGCATACTTCTTCTCGTGTTCCTTCAGCTAGCGTGATCCATAGGCGATGACTTTGCCTTCCTGCATCAAAACACAACCAAGACCGGTCCCTGAAGCATCGGTGAAGACAACAAAACCGCCTGTACCAGAAGGTAAAGATAAGATAGGTGCGGTCGCCAGTCTCTCCTTCAGCTCTTGGAACTGTCCTCACAAGCATCTGTCCACACGAACGGTACATCCTTCCTCGTCAGCTTGGTCAAAGGGGCTGAAATCGAAGAGAAACTCTTAACGAATCTGCGGTAGTAGCCTGCCAAGCCAAGAAAACTCTGAACTTCTGTGACATTCTTCGGTCTCTCCCAGTTTACCACTGCCTTGATCTTTGCTGGATCCACTGCTAGGCCGTCTTTGGAGATGATATGTCTGAGGAAAACTACCTGCTTTAACCAGAACTCGCACTTGCTGAGTTTCGCGTATAGCTGGTTGTCACGCAACAACTGTAGAGACGTCCTCAAATGTTGTTCGTGCTCCTCTCTAGACTTGGAGTAGACCAACACGTCGTCGATGAACACAACCATGAAGCTGTCGAGGTACGGAGCGAAGATCTTGTTCATCAAAGCCATGAACACTGCTGGCGCATTTGCCAACCCGAACGACATCACAAGGAACTCATAGTGCCCGTAACGAGTACGAAACGCCGTCTTCTGCACATCCTGCTCTCTGACTCGTAGCTGATGATATCCCGATCTCATGTCCACCTTCGAAAAGTATTGCGCTCGTGGTTGGTGCTCAGAAGTTATGTGCATCACTAGTAACGAATAAAGGTTGAATCATCTTAGATTACATAGCCTGAACCTTAATTAGTGGACCCCACGAGTCAAGGTTGAGCCACACCATCGACTCGTGGTTGGCACAGCGATGGAAGTCTATTTGGATGGTCAATGGGTCCTACATATGATTGCAACAATAGAAATTAGAATCTGGGAAGTATCACTGTACACAGTGTGCTCAGCCGACCTCCTGGCCTGGGCGGTCAGCTCGGCACACTGGGATCAGAGAAGTAAACATCCTGCAGGCAAAGCACATCCTGCAGGCAAAGCCTGATTGTCCAGAACTTCCTGTGAGTTCGGCTAACCCCCTGGCCCGGGTAGTTGACCGTGCACACTAAGAATTCTAGCTGAAGGGAATGTCCCAGGTTCTAGTCTCCCGTGTTGGAATCCGGCCTTTTTGGAATCCATCTCGGAGTTCGGCTAAGCACTAGAGCTCAATTGAACACTCAGCTCCGTCACCCAGCTCAGCTCGGCAAAGTGCCTAGCTTAGTTCGGTCACCCAGCTGAGTTCGGGAAAGTATTGAGCTCGGCCAGGCATTGAGGTTGGTCAAGCTCTTAGCTCGGTTAAGCGCTGAGCTCGGCTAAGCACAGAGCCCATTCTAGCACGGAACCCGGTCTGGCACTGAGCTAGGTAGAACACTGAGCTTGGCCATAACACTGAGCTCGGCCATAACACTGAACCCGGCCTAGACGCTGAGCTCGGCTAAAACGCGGATCTCAACCTGAGCATTGTGCTCGGCAGAACACTGAGTTCGGCTAGTGTTGAATCCAGCCATCGCTGAGTTCGGCCAGTACTGAGCTCGGCAACCGCTGAGCTCCGCCAATGCTGAGCTCGGCAATCGCTGGGCTCTGCCAACGCTGGGCTCTGCCATCGCTGGACTCGATCAGTCTGACCCCGACCATCGCTGAGCTCTATCCATGTTCCCCCATCAGTTGTGTTCTCTTACAGAACTCAGTTCTGCGACAGAACACAACTTCTCTTCATTATGCACAGGGATGATGGTCCACCTCTGATCGAAATCCAGATCAGGTCCTGTCCCCATGGTCGCCCAGGGCCCCTCAAACAGATGTAGGGTCCTATTTTACCAAAGGTGGTCCTACCCCGGTCCCGATCTCGACACAGCAAGATGGGTTTTCACAATTCCATCTCCGGAAACTTATTACCGTGACCCAATTCTCCTAGGTTTCTCCTCAGACCATTACAGAAGCATAATCGAAGAACAAAAACAATCTCATATCATCCATCCATCATCAACCGGCCATTGATCATCCAAATGAGGTAACCCCATCCATCAATGGCCAAAGAAAACCAATCAGACAAGCTCAAAGATCAATCTAAATATATATATACTGCAATTGGAATTGTAATTGCAAATCAAGAAGGAAAACATGCAATCTAGACTATCAGCATAGGGTACTTGCCTGATCAATTGAAGGTAGAAGGAAAAGAGAGAAAACAACAGAGAACCAAAGGGGTTTCGGCAGTAGGGCTCCTCTGTTGCAGATCGGCCTGGGGTTGGCTTTCTGTTGGGAATTCTGGGGAGAGGAAGAGAGAGGAAGAGATATAGGAATTGGAGGGAAGATGAGGGCTCGTTGGAGAGAAGTGGAGAAGAAGAAGAGAGAAAAGAGATGGGAATTGGGAGAGAAAAGATGAACAGTGGTTGCTTGGGCAGGGAGGGTTTAGTGTAAATAGGTTGGGTTTTTGGGTTAGGGACAAAAATGCCCTTAGGGTTAGAATAGGATCAGGGTTAGGGTAGAGGGTACTTAGGTCTTTAGGTGGGCTTCTAGAAGATTCTTTCGTGCAAACCCCCTATAGTAAACACAAATTTCGAGCTAGGGCCTCTAACAAACTAACTAACTCTAAAATTAACAAATGACACCCTGTTGACTCTACTTATTACACAACTAGACTATACTTAGGAAAATACATAACTACCCTTATCTAAACCCCATAGTTAGTATAATAAAATACTTAGGCTAACATATAATATTCAAATTCAAATTGAGGGCCCACCAGGGGTGGGGCCTCACACTGGGCGCCCAGCCTGTGAACTCCACCTACACTGTCTATTCCTTAGGAAACCATTAAACCCAATTAATTTGAACCTAATTCATCCCCAACTGAACACGAATAAACACTTTCCATCAAATCCTAAATCTTTAAATCAATTCAAGCTTGAGTTGACCAAAGAATCACAAAACCTAACCGAACCATAAAACACATCCATCTGGGCGCCATCCCCTGGGTGCCCATCCTGCCAGATTCACCTGGGCACCACACTCTGGGCGCCCAGCCTACTTTTTTTCATAAAAGCCCTAAATTCACAACTTAACTTAGTTAATTAAAACCTCAAACCAATTATAATCAACATAACAGAATACTTTTAACCTTAAAACACTTGGAACCTTAATCGATTCGGACTTAATACCCAAAACCTTTTGGAATCGACCAAAATATAAAGATTCCACCTAGGCACCAATCCCTTGGCGCCTATCCTATCAATCCATCTGGGCGCCACCCCGTGGGTGCCCATCCTGCCAGATTCACTTAGGCACCACCCTCTGGGCGCCTAGCCTACATCTCAACCCTACCCAACCAACTCAACTAAAAACTAATAATTAAACACCTTACAACTTAAACTAATTAAGACCAGAACCTAAATTAATCCCCGGACCCAAGGACCAGTAAGTAACTCCCATCCGGAATAGTAGAAAACCATAGGCAACCCACCTGGGCACCACTCCCTAGGCGCCCATCTTGCCAATCCACCTGGGCACCACTCCCTAGGCGCCCATCTTGCCAATTCACCTGGGCGCCACCCCTTTGGTGCCTATCCTCCCACCTGCACTAAAACATGAATCCTCGTTTTGTTTCAAAATCCGGACCCGCATCACTTTGACATTAGAACATCAGAGACATTAAAACTTTTCTCAGACTAAAACATAACCCTTAAAACCCCTAGAATCCCGAAAAGAGGTCAAAAAGTCTGAAAAGCATAAATTGTCAGGATAGGCACCACCCCCTGGGCGCCTACCTGGTTTTAATCTTGAATTGTGATTTTCGATGATTCTTTGGAATTCTGATTTAATTTGAAAATAACTGAACTTTAAAATACTTAAAAACATATTAACCAGATCCTTAAAACATCCCTAAACCACTCTCAATCAAAACCACAATTCACAACAAATAAAATCAATTAAGATTTTACCCAACAAACTGCTTAGGCGCAGGAACTATCAAACTTAGGCTATTTGCACCCTAGGAATAGATCGGATAAGCTCTTTAGGTAGCTTAGAGCATTAGACTTCACCCCATCACTCTTCCTGTTCCGTTAGGGAATCAGGAAAGCTGATGTGGGCGGTCTAAGACCTTAGGTTAGGTTAATCCGATGATCAGTAATAAAGCATTAATTACGTAAATCCAAGTAAATCCCCTAGTTAGACCCTTCTAGCCCCACATCAAAAATCCATAAAAACTATAAAACCAACAAAATAAACCCAAAAAGTTTTTTCCTTTATTTCTTCCTCCACCTCAGGTGCCAGATATTTAATCGAACTTAATGATAAAAGGAAATGAAGAACTGACTTCTAAAACCGAATAAATGAGAATGACGAGATGAGATGAGTGATTTCGCACACACTTTTTACTTCGGCCCATCGGCCACCCTTAAACAATCGCAGCCCATCAGCCACCCTTAAACAAATACTGGCCCATCGGCCACCTCCAATCAATTACGGCCCATCGGCCTTTCATTTTTATCACTCGTGTATCGCACATGAAAAACACCGAAATCACAAGTCAAAATCTCATTTGCATCATCATTTTGGTTTGAAAAGTCAGCCTTTAAACCTTATTTTGCCAAGGGATCTGAAGGGGGTACCCGGGAACGGGGCCAATCGTCTTCTTAAATATTTGGCACCTCCCCCCATTTATTTTCTTTATTTTAGTTACTTTATTTTACTTGGATTTATTATGATTATCCTGTGTGAGGATTAATTTGGACTTTGACTCATGACCCTAAATTGACCCTATATTAAAAAGACCCAAAGAGACCCAAATTAATGTGACAGGACAACCGTCGTGTGTTGCCAGTAGCACATTAGACGAGAGGAAGAACCCACCCACTTATTTTCTCCCTACATTTCTTCGGCTTTCGTCGAAGAACGGTGTTACGGCCGTATCCGTAGCTGGCGATCGTGATCCATTGATTTTGAGGATAGTCGAAATCCTCATTTTCGATGTAAAATTTAAATAGCATATATAGATGAATAGAGATTTCCCCACGCAAAAATGCAAAACTTTTTTTTTTGGGGGGGGGGGGTCGAAACTCACATCCGACACTTGGGCAGCGACAGAGCAGAATAGATTGACATACTATAAGCTTAATCAAGGAAAACTTCGTTCATCTCTATACCAAGATTTGACTGATGTTGGTCCTGATGACTTGAACCCTAATCAAATTGGTCAGAGGTTTATTTTGCCATCTTCGTTCACCGGTAGCCCTAGACATATGTTTGAGATATTTCAAGATTCAATGGCTATCACGAGATATAACCATCACCCTGATATTTTTCTCACCATGACTGGAAATCCTAAATGGCCGGAAATTACTTCAGCTCTATTGCCGCATCAAACGGCTATTGATCGTCCTGATTTGGTTGCCCGTGTTTTCGAGTTAAAGAGAAAAGCTTTGATGAAAGAGATAGAAAAAAAAGTATCGGGTCACAAAGTTGCCCATGTGTTCACAATTGAATTTCAAAAACGTGGACTGCCACATATGCATGCCCTTTTCTTTCTTAAAGGTCAGGAAAAAGTTCGTACGTGCGCTCAAGTTGACAAATTAGTTTTTGCTGAATTTCTAAATCCAGAAGACGATCCTGAACTTTTTGAAACGATCAAGGTTTGTATGGTACATGGACCATGTGGTGCTTGAAATTCCCAAGCAGCTTGTATGGAAAATGGAAAATGCACTAAAAGGTACCATAGGGACTTTGCAGAATCAACGACCATGGATGAAGAGGGATATCCCATCTATTGCCGTCGAAATGATGGGAAAGTGTACGTCGTCAAGGGGCAAGAAGTTGATAATAGGGATGTTGTGCCGTACAATCTTCATCTATCCAAACTGTTCAATTTATATATTAATGTAGAAGTTTGTGCTGGAATAAGATGTGTAAAATACATTCACAAGTACATATACAAGGGTTATGATCGGGCAACGATGGTGTTGGGATCAGTAAATGAAATTAAGCAATATCTTGATGGAAGGTATATTGGACCACCAGAAGCTGCTTAGCGAATATTCGGTCATCATATGCATGAAGAGGTGCCAACAGTTGTACGACTTGCTCTCCATTTACCTGGAATGCATCGTGTTAATTTCAATCCCACGGAGCCTTTAGAAGATATTATTGCTAGAGCTGCATTAGAGAGGTCAACGCTGACTGCGTTGTTTTCTTGGTATGCTTCCAACCCAAATTCTACCCCTTACACTTATCAAGAATTCCCGCAATACTTTGTTTGGGTCAAGAAAAATAATGTGTGAAACCCAAGGCAGAGTGGGCAAGCAATTGGAAGAATGTACTTTGGCAGCCCTAACTGTGGTGAGAAATTTTATCTCCATTTACTACTGACTGTTGTCAAAGGACCAAACTCCTACGAAAGCTTACACACAGTGGACAATGTTGTATACGATACTTTCAAGTTAGCATGTGTTTCTAGAGGGCTTTTAGAAGATGACGATGAGTGGGCTCATTGTCTTGAAGAGGCTGCAATAATGAAGACTGGATATCAGCTGAGAAGATTATTCTATATTATTCTCACACAATGCTCACCGTTGCAACCATTAGAATTATGGGAACGATTTTCTATAAATATATGTGATGATCTAGCGCACAAACTCTGCACATTATTTGCCATACCTAATCCAACTGAGGCTCAAATCAAAGATTATGGTCTATATCTTCTAAATCAGATGCTTGAAGAAACAGGTAAGAATTTACTTAATTTTCCACCTATGTTGCAGCCTATTGAAAATTGGAGCAATGTTGTTGGTAATAGATTGATTTTAGAACATCGACAATTTCAAATCCAAGCGCAATAGGCAGATACAGATACTAATATTAGTCGCCTTAACAGTGGACAGCGCAATGCTTATGATGCCATTATTAGTTCTAACTTTGAAGATAAAGGAACTACCTTCTTTTTGAATGGGGGTGCCCGTACGGGAAAGACGTTTTTGTACAACACAATTGCAAAAAAGTGTCGTAGTCTCGGGCATATAGTGATTACTGCGGCTTCATCCGGAATTGCATCGCTGCTATTGGAAGGAGGTCGTACTGCACATTCAATGTTTGCCATTCCATTAGATGTGTTAGAAACTTCTGTTTGCGGGTTTACCAAGCAGTCTTTACAGGCAGAGTTATTAAGAGAGGCAAAACTGATAATATGGGATGAAGTACCCATGCAACATAGGTATTGTGTCGAAGCAGTTGATCATACATTATGTGACATTCGTGACAGTCAAGGAGTTCGTGAGGAAATTGTCAGCACATCACTTAGACATTCTCATCTGTGGGATGATATATATGTCCTAACATTGAATATGAACATGTGATTGAACATAACAGATCCTCGAGATGCTGTTTTTGCGGAATTCTTGATGGAGGTAATATTGCATTATATAGTTATTTTTAATTAATCATTTTTTAATCAAACAACAAACTTAGCGCTTTTGTTTGATCATTGATTTTCAATTTAATATTGTAGGTTGGAACAAATCCTCAAGAACTGGTATACCTTCCATCGACTATACTTAAGTGTCGAGATCTGAATGAATTATTGTCAATAGTATATCCCCAATTGGATGTGGCAGATACGTCAACCCCGACATATTTACTTGAACGCACAATTCTCTCCGCTCGAAATAATGACGTGAATGCTATAAATCGTACTGCACTAGATATTTTTCCGGGTAATATCTATACTTATTTGGCTGCAGACAAGATGTCAGATGATGACGGAATGGATAGAACCATTACTAACCGATATCCCAATGAGTATCTAAACTCATTAGATCCTACTAGGCTACCGCCTTTTAAACTGGAGATGAAGGTGGGTTGTCTTATAATATTATTGAGAAATATTGCCCCAAAGGATGGACTTTGTAATGGCACAAGGATGATGGTTGTCAGGTGCGGCTCCCGTATTATAGAAGTTAAGGGCCTGTTTGGCATCGTTCTAGTGTTGTTTCCAGTTTTGTGCTCGGATTAGGTTGTGCTGAGATCAGGTTGTGCCGAGTTTATACTCTGCAAAACTTGTTTGACAACATTATATTAAATTACTCTAGAAAAAACATGATGTATGGAACTTGTTTGGTAACATTATAAAAGTTTTGCTCCAAGGAGCAAACATAGGATTTACAATGTGGGACCCCACCTTTTATTATTTACAGTACTATTATTATCATATATGGGACCCACCTATAGAAGTTACAACGTGGTACCTGGCTACCCGCCTTTTAAAAATTAGAACATGGATCCCACATCCATTGGATTTATAATGTGGGCCCACCTTTATGGGAATTATAATGTGGGCCAACTTTTTGTAAATGTAAATATGGGATCCACCTTTAGAAATTAGAATATGAGCTCATATTCATAAGATTTTCAATGTAGGTCCACCTTTTGTAAACGAGACCATGTGACCCATATTTATGAATTACAAAATGGAGCCACATTTTTCGTAATTGTAGACACAGGGCCGGCCCCACTTTAGAAATTAGAATGTGGTGTCCACCTTTAAAAAATTAGAACATGGGAGTAGCACATTTATAAAATCTACAATGTGGGCCCATCTTTATAGGAATTATAATGTGGGCCATACTTTTTGTTAATTGTGAACACGGGACCCACCTTTAAAAAATTACAAAGTAGTACTCACATTTAGAAATCCGAACATGGGGCCATCATTAAAATGTGGGGCCATACTTTTTGTTAATTGTGAACACGGGACCCACCTTTAAAAAATTACAATGTGGTACCCACATTTAGAAATCCGAACATAGGGCCACTATTAAAATGTGATTGTGGACACGGGACCCACCTAGAGAAATTGCAACGTGATGCCTACCTTTATAAACGATTTATAATGTGGTCCCACCATTATAGAATTATAATAGGGGCCTATCTTTTGTGATTGTGACCATGTAACCCACCTCTAGGAATTATAAAGTTGGGCCACTTCCTTTGCGATTGTGAACATGGGGCCTACATTTATGATAAGTGAGAGGATTTAGAATCTTCAAATGATATTCTTTAAAAGGCAAGAGATAAGAAAGAAACATTGTACCAGCAAGTTGTTTCTTAAAAAAATCAAAGTTATTTTGTTCCAACTTTCATATGCTGGCGGGTTAAGATTTTGAGAATCCTTCCCATGAGAACAAAAGTTGGAACAATCATTTACACATACCAAACATGTTTTTAAAAGAAACTTCGATTCAGATCTGAACATCACTAGCGGAAGACGTTTCATGGCTGATTTGTAACATGACAGATTTTAAAAAAAACTGATTTGGGCAGCATAAATCAGCCATAGTGATCACAAAAGAACTCCATGAATTCATGACCAACAAGTGTATAATTAAAGGAGAATCAAGAAGACTATTACCTTGAAGATCTGTGGACTTCAAATCTCTGAAAAAATAGATCCAAAGGGCTGAACTCAGACTTGCAATCACCAAACAACTTGCTGGAATTTTCTGCAGTAGAATTGCCTTTGATCTTCTTCTCTATCTCACTTCCAAATCTGATTGGCTAAGATGGTGGAATCTTAATCTAGGTTTTTGAGAACTATTTTCTATGGAAAAACTCAGACATTAAACTTTCTTCAATGAAGAAGAAAGAAGCCAAGGGCTGGACGTGTGGGAGTATGGATCTTTCTATGTTGTGGACGTCCAAGGGGAAGCTTGCATTCTTTTTTATAGAAACTTGGAATAGCTTTCCTTAAAAACTATCTCTTCTAATTCTCATAGATGTCCTAAAAGGAAAGTATAATATAAAGATTTATTTCCTTTTAGAAACACTCCAATTAGAAAAGGAAACTAAGGAACATCCCACAAACTTTGGCAATTAGTAATCCTAATTGTACAACACTTATTAATTTTAAGTTTCTAATTCAAAAAGGAAACTTTCTTATAGGAATACTAATCCAAAGAGGAGTCCAACCTTCCAAGTAGAGAGACCTACTCAAAGTTGGAAACCTTACCCATGGAAATCCCATTATGGACGTCCCACATACTAATGCACACCATGGCCCACAAATAATTTATCTAGAATTAAATTCATGTATGCCATCAAAGGCCTATTTGAATTTTAACTCAAAATTATTTTTCCACTAAAATAATTCAACCATATGTCATCTAAACATTTTAGGAAACCATGCCAATCTTGGAAAGTGACTAGGGAAGGGACCAAAAGACATATTTGCCATTGGCTCCCAAAATGACCAAAATGTCCATGCTAAACCCATAGCAACATAAAGACCATTTTAACCTTAACTCATTCCACTAAAGAGTTATGGTTGAACTCCAGGGACAAATATATAATATAATAAGCTCGTCATAAAATGACAGTTGTCTTCGACCTACTAAGTGTAATGACCTGAATGCCCCTCTATGTAACATCCATAATCGAGTCAAGTTATCACATGCACTATCAACCTTCTCGATTACATCTAAACCTTAGAACTTCATATCCTTAACTTAATCATCATTCGGATATCATTCTCTTGGTCCAGGGAGCGACCCACAAGTTCAAAATCCATATGGATCATTCATATACTAAGATCTAAGATTTTGATGATCAATAGGACAATTGTAAGGGGACGATCATTCCATCATTAGATGGCATAGATTCTTCATTGCATCTGCACATCCCAACTGACCAAGTCCGAGTACCCAAAACACAGAGCTGTTGACCCTATGAAAAGAATCTCACTCATAGTGTGAATTAAAGCACAAGAACTTGACTTCGTCAGTTCATCCACAAATGCTCAAGATTAAGAGCACCGGTCACTTAGTAGCATGAGGTGGCTTGATCTCCTCTCAGTGATAGTACTATTTTAGAGATCACACCTACAATGGTCCTGTTCAATGCATTGCATATGCACTAATGAGATAAATCCGGGAATGTCCTCCCATGACTTAGGTAAGTCACCCTGAATACAGGAGAGTCCCTCACTATCCAAGATGAAGTGCCTAGCTCCATCTCTCAGTTATGAACAAATATGTTGTTTTCAGTGTCCATGAATTAGACCTATCTGTGTGAAGACACTACACACCTAATTCATTTACTAGAAACAATGGGCCTTACACAACCATACATATATACATGTTTAAAAAGAAAAGAGTCTTTCCATTAAATAACCAGAGTAAATATCCAATAACAAAAGATGAGAGTGCAGCTAGTGGGCTTTAAGACATACACCAATCCCAACAAAGTCCCACTTGCCCTAAAGATCACCACTTCCTAACCTAACACCCATAGACTCAACATGAGAAGTAAAGACTTTCTCAGTAAGAGTCTTAGTGAATGGGTCAGCTAAGTTATTCGCTGAAGCAATATGCTCCACCACTATTTCTCCATCCTGAATGAATTCCCGGATCAAGTGGTACTTTCTCTGAATGTGCTTGCCTTTCTTGTGATTCCTGGGCTCTTTGCACTGTGCTACAGCACCAGTGTTATCGCAGTACATGACAATCGGTTTTTGCACTGCAGGAACAACTCCCAATTCCAATAGGAATTTTCTGAGCCATACTGCTTCCTTCGCAGCTTCCGATACCGCCACATACTCTGCTTCCATGGTGGAATCAGCAGTACAGGATTGCTTGACACTTCTCCATGATATAGCCCCTCCTGACAAAGTAAAGACGTATCCTGAAGTAGACTTTCTGGCATCACTATCAGATTGGAAATCAGAGTCTCTATATGCCAATGGCGTTAGATCATCTGCTCGAAAGGAAAGCATATAATCTTTCGTTCTCCGAAGATACTTGAATATATGCTTAACAGCTGTCCAATGCATAGGTCCAGGGTTTGACTGATATTTGCTGACCATGCCAACGGCAAAGCAAATATCTGGTCTAGTCCATAACATAGCATATATGAAGCTTCCAACAGCGGATGCATATGGAACTCTCCTCATGCTTTCTATCTCTTCAGATGTCTTTGGACATTGATCTCGAGACAGTGGTACTCCATGTCTAGAAGGTAGCAAGCCCTTCTTGGAGTCATGCATGTTAAACTTGACCAATATCTTCTCAATATATGAAGATTGGGATAATGCTAACATCTTATTCTTGCGATCACGCAAAAGCTTGATCCCTAAGATATAGCTGGCCTCACCCAAATCCTTCATCTGAAATTGAGAGGATAACCAAACCTTTGTGGATGACAATATACCTACATCATTTCCAATGAGCAATATGTCATCTACATACAGAACTAAAAATGCAATTCCTTTTCCACTTCCTTTCTTATACACACATGGTTCATCAATGTTTTGATCAAAGCCAAAAGATTTGACTGCCTGATTAAACTTGATGTTCCATCCTCTAGATGCTTGCTTAAGTCCATAAATGGACTTCTTAAGTTTACAAACCATGTTATCTTGGCCACTAGCAATGAAACCCTCTGGTTGCATCATATAGATGCATTCGTCAAGACTTCCATTAAGAAAAGCTGTCTTGACATCCATCTGCCATATCTCGTAGTCATAATGACATGCGATGGCCAAGAGAATCCTTATGGACTTAAGCATAGCCACTGGTAAAAAGGTTTCCTCATAATCGATACCCTCTTTCTGAGTATATCCTTTCGCCACCAGTCTTGCTTTGAAGGTTTCCACCTTCCCATCCACTCCTCTCTTCCTCCTGTAAATCCACTTGCACCCTATGGGTTTAATCCCTTTAGGTGCATCTACAAGTTCCCAGACTTGATTGGAATACAAAGAATCCATTTCAGATTTCATCGCTTGCTGCCACATGTCAGCATCTATGTCCGTTACTGCTTCATCATAACTAGTAGGGTCCTTAACCAGATCTTCAGAGTCTGTCTTAAAAGACACTCCTAGATATCTTTCTGGCTGTCTAGAAACTCTCCCACTACGACGAGGCTCCGGAGTGTTAAAAGGAATATCTTGTTCATCTACCGCCTCAGGATCTGGTACAGATGTTATAGGAGATCCCGGAAGAATCTCCTCAAGGGTTTCTTTACAACTAAGCTCTTGGTGGATCATACAATCATCCTCCAAGTACCTAGCATGAGTGCTGATGAGCACTTTTTGCTCCTTTGGACGATAAAAGATGCCACCTCTCATTCCCTTAGGATACCCAATGAAGTAGCACATTTCCGATCTGGGTTCTAGCTTGGTAGCTTTATCATTCAGTACATAGGCTGGACAACCCCAAATGTGGATATGTCTTAAACTAGGTTTTCGACCTGTCCACATTTCTTGCGGTGTCTTAGGTACAGATTTTGAAGGTACCAAATTTAAAATGTATGCTGCTGCTTCTAGGGCACATCCCCAAAAAGATATGGGTAGGGTTGCATGACTCATCATGGACCTTACCATATCAAGAAGGGTACGGTTTCTTCTCTCCGCTACACCATTTTGCTGGGGTGTACCCGGTGCAGACAACTGAGACACAATCCCATGTTGTGTGAGGTACTCTTTGAACTCACCCAGGAGGTACTCGCCGCCTCGATCAGATCGAAGGGCTTTGATATGTTTCCCTAGTTGTAGCTCCGCCTCAGCCTTGAATTGCTTGAATTTATCAGACGCCTCAGACTTGCGTCGCATTAAGTACACATATCCATACCTAGAGTAATCATCGGTGAAGGTGATGTAATACTCATACCCTCCTTGAGCCGGTTTGTTCATAGGACCACACACATCAGTGTGAATCAATTCTAACAACTCCTTTGACCTTAGTCCCTTTCCAGAGAATGACCTTTTGGTCATCTTTCCCTCGAGACAAGATTCGCACTAAGGAAAAGGTTCGAAGTCTAATGAGCTCAGAGGCCCATCTTCTACCAACCTCTGAATCCATTTTAGGTTAATATGACCCAAACGTAAGTGCCAAAGATATGTGTCATTGATTGAAGATACATTCCTTTTAAGGGAAGTTGAGTTTTCTTGTTGTACATTATGCAGTGTGGGAGCAATAGAATATATATAAAATAAGTTGTCATGTATTCTACCGGAACATATAATATTTCCATCTCTACTAAAATCAACACCAGAATGGAAAGAAACTGAATAATTAAATTCAATGAGTCTGGAAACTGAAATTAAATTCTTCCTCATGTCCGGAACATAGAAAACATTATTTAAAACTAATATCCCGTCACATGGAAAATGTAAGGTAACAACTCCTACTGCAACTGTCCAAACTTTAGCTCCAGTTCCAACTCTAAAGGCAAACTCTCCTTTCTCAATCCTTTGCATTATCTGAAACCCCTGCAATGAATTACAAATATGATTAGTGGCTCCTGAGTCTACTATCCATGAGTCAGTAGAATCAACCACTAGACAAGTTTCAATGTAGTATGAAAAAGATGTACCTTTCTTAACTGAGGCTAGCAACTTGGGACAATCTTCTTCCAATGACGTTTGAGGCCACACTTGAAGCATTTCCCTTTGGGCTTTTTATCTGTACCCTTGTCCTTCTTATTACCAGTATTGTCCTTTTTCTGCCCTTTTTCTTTATTCTGCTTCTTCTTGAACTTCTTCCCTTTCGGGTTTAGTTTAGAGGAAGACTGGAAAAAATGAGCTTGGGCTTTGGGCTTCACGATGGCCTCCGCCGCCTGGAGTTCTTTCATTAACTCAGGTAGAGTCATGTCCATCTTGCTCATATTGAAATTGTGCTTGAACAGATTGAAAGAGTCCGGTAGAGTTTCGAGAATCATATCAGTTTGACTCTCTGCATCAATCTCAGCCCTTAGAATCTCGGCTACATTGAAACAATCCATCAACTTGAGCATATGCTCTCTGACAGGTGTTCCCTCAGCCATCCTAGTATTCATGATAGTCCTTATAGCAGCTTGCCTAGCTAGCCTGCTCTTGTCTGCGAACATCTCAGACAAGGACATCATGATTTCATAGGCTGTGTCCATATGCTCGTGCTGTGTTTGCAACACGTTGGACATGGAAGCAAGCATATAGCATTTGGCCATACTATTCGCTTTCTTCCATTTCCTCTCAACCTCTAACTCGTCATCAGTAGAATTAGCATCAATATCAGGACAGGTTTCCAACAAGACATACTTGTACTCCTCAGCAGTGAGTACTTTGTCAAGATTTCTCTTCCAATCTACGTAGTTAGGGCCAGTCAGTTTGTTCTCACGAAGAATGCACATCAACGGACTAAAAGAATCTTTACCCATCTCTATCTGGATATGAAACGGTTTATAATTAGACAGGCAGTATATATGTAATATGCATATGGTGCTTGTTATAAAAGGAAAAACAAAGCACAAAACTTTTTATATTATTTAACCCCAATCATAATGTATCAGTGTTTCAACCTCCTCATTGACCCTCCATCGAAGGGATGGCCGAGCCTACAGTCACGTTGAATTAAGATATGCTTATTTGGATTATCACTATCTAGATATACATATCCAATGGTAGTCCAATCACTGATTGGTTTGGCCTCATATGACAAATAACTCTTAACTCCTAGGGAGAGGTCATTACCGTCTTATGTCAAGTGTTTTACCATCTCTTATGAAATTTCCCAGAATGTCTATGACTTAAGTCCTCCGAAGGGAAGTGACTTTTATCCATCCTAGAAGTGAACTTTAGTAAAGAGCTCCACCGAAGGGATGGCCGCTCCCACCAACACTTCATTGACATTCTATAGAAGTGATCTTTAGTAAAGAACTCCACCGAAGGGATGGCCGCTCCTACTAACACCTCATTACGAATATTCACATTAGTTCACCCATTAACTCATCAAAGCGGTCTTTAGTAAAGAACTCCACCGAAGGGATGGCCGCTCCTACTAACACCTTAATGAGATAACATGAACCGAAAATGGAAGGCCGTGGGGTCTTTCCAAAACCCCTCTCCTACTTGATTATTTATCACTAGGGTTTATACTTTTTGACCTTTACATTGTTTACTCAAAGGCTCTTTTAAATCTAGCAAACGTAGTTAATTAAATTTATGACTCAATGGCTTGAGTCATCTTAAAAATAAATAACCTTTGCTTTAAAACATTTGAGCAAATCCCTTTAAAGATTCAAAGACCTAACTTGGGTTATGGAAACCCATAGGTAGCATCTAATTAGATTTTAGTTCAGCCTCTTTTGGAAACCAAGGGTACCAAGATAAACTAAACCCTATCCAATTTTAAACCTTAGACAAATAGAAGGTGCTGGTCTAAGTTCTGTTTAAAATAATTTGCCAAACTAAAAACAATCTAATATAAAAAGATGCTAATTTTAGAACCTAATGGTGGCCATGTTTCTAGGTGACAATTATAGCAATTATATAAAGCATTCATCTATGCATTCCATATATAAGAACAAATAAAAGTATGCAATCCTTGATGGCTCCCTGCTCTTCGGACTTGTAGTCCTTATCGAACTAGGACATCAAAAATAGATCTCATCTTGCACCAAGAAGTCTTGTCTCCTCCACCACTAAGGAATCCGGTTACTTGCAACCTTGCTTGAAACTTTCTTGTTCTTGCTTGTTCCAATAAATTAGATTTATACAAGCAAACACATAAAAAACAAAAAAACCCCAAATTACATTGGAGATACCTATGCTTTTCAAGAAAGCTTACATCAAGACTAGTTGGAATAAAAGTAAAGAAAGAATTACAACTTCCTATAATTGCTAAACGCACAATCGTACACTTTCCAACTATTTAAAAAACATCCAAATGCACATAACAATCATGCGAACCATCAAGGATGCAATACATGGATGCAAACAAAGACGTTAGTGCATGCAAACAAACTATGTGCATCATTAAACAAATTTGGAAAATAAATTCCAACAATGTTAATGAAACTTGCACACAACATGCATCACAACATAACTTTAGTAGGGTGCCACCATGCCCATAATCAATCTAGGATTAATTATACACAACATGGGATCATGATTTCACTTGGAGTGCCTTTGATACCACTGAAAGAAACTACGATTCAGATCTGAACATCACTAGCGGAAGACGTTTCATGGCTGATTTGTAACATGACAGATTTTAAAAAAAAAAAATCTGATTTGGGCAGCATAAATCAGCCATAGTGATCGCAAAAGAACTCCATGAATTCATGACCAACAAGTGTATAATTAAAGGAGAATCAAGAAGACTATTACCTTGAAGATTTGTGGACTTCAAATCTCTAAAAAAATAGATCCAAAGGGCTGAACTCAGACTTGCAATCACCAAACAACTTGCTGGAATTTTCTGCAGTAGAATTGCCTTTGATCTTCTTCTCTATCTCACTTCCAAATCTGATTGGCTAAGATGGTGGAATCTTAATCTAGGTTTTTGAGAACTATTTTTTATGGAAAAACTCAGACCTTAAACTTTCTTCAATGAAGAAGAAAGAAGCCAAGGGCTGGACGTGTGGGAGTATGGATCTTTCTATGTTGTGGACGTCCAAGGGGAAGCTTGCATTCCTTTTTATAGAAACTTGGAATAGCTTTCCTTAAAAACTATCTCTTCTAATTCTCATAGATGTCCTAAAAGGAAAATATAATCTAAAGATTTATTTCCTTTTAGAAACACTCCAATTAGAAAAGGAAACTAAGGAACATCCCACAAACTTTGGCAATTAGTAATCCTAATTGTACAACACTTACTAATTTTAAGTTTTTAATTCAAAAAGAAAACTTTCTTATAGGAATACTAATCCAAAGAGGAGTCCAACCTTCCTAAGTAGAGAGACCTACTCAAAGTTGGAAACCTTACCCATGGAAATCCCATTATGGACGTCCCAAATACTAATGCACACCATGGCCCACAAATAATTTATCTAGAATTAAATTCATGTGTGACATCAAAGGCCTATTTGAATTTTAACTCAAAATTATTTTTCCACTAAAATAATTCAACCATATGTCATCTAAACATTTTAGGAAACCATGCCAATCTTGGAAAGTGACTAGGGAAGGGACCAAAAGACATATTTGCCATTGGCTCCCAAAATGACCAAAATGTTCATGCTAAACCCATAGCAACATAAAGACCATTTTAACCTTAACTCATTCCACTAAAGAGTTATGGTTGAACTCCAGGGACAAATATATAATATAATAAGCTCGTCATAAAATGACAGTTGTCTTCGACCTACTAAGTGTAATGACCTGAATGCCCCTCTATGTAGCATCCTTAATCGAGTCAGGTTATCACATGCACTATCAACCTTCTCGATTACATCTAAACCTTAGAACTTCATATCCTTAACTTAATCATCATCCGGATATCATTCTCTTGGTCCAGGGAGCGACCCACAAGTTCAATATTCATATGGATCATCCATATACTAAGATCTTAGATTTTGATGATCAATAGGATAATTCTAAGGGGACGATCATTCCATCATTAGATAGCATAGATTTTTTATTGCATCTGCACGTCCCAACTGATCAAGTCCGAGTACCCAAGACACAGAGTTGTTGACCCTATGAAAAGAATCTCACCCATAGTGAATTAAAGCACAAGAACTTGACTTCGTCAGTTCATCCACAAATACTTAAGATTAAGAGCACCGGTCACTTAGTCGCATGAGGTGGCTTGATCTCTCTCAGTGATAGTACTATTTTAGAGATCACACCTACAATGGTCCTGTTCAATGCATTGCATATGCACTAATGAGATAAATCCGGGAATGTCCTCCCATGACATAGGTAAGTCACCCTGAATACAGGAGAGTCTCTCACTATAACTTATACCAAGATGAAGTGCCCAGCTCCATCTCTCAGTTATGAACAAATATGTTATTTCCAGTGTCCATGAATTAGACCTATCTGTGTGAAGACACTACACACCTAATTCATTTACTAGAAACAATGGGCCTTACACAACCATACATATATACATGTTTAAAGAGAAAAGAGTCTTTTCATTAAATGACCATTAAATATCCAATAACAAAAGATGAGAGTGCAGCTAGTGGGCTTTAGGACATACACCAAACCCAACAGTTTTCTACCCCCTTATCTAGTGGGAACATGGGAACATCCAAATGGCACGATGCCAAACGCACCCTAAGATTCTAACTGGAGAAAAGTTTGGAAAACTGGCATTCATACCCAGAATATCCTTAACACCGTCATCTTCAGATTTTCCTTTTCATATGACAAGGCGTCAATTTCTAGTTCGATTGGCATATGCCATGGCTATTAACAAATCTCAAGGACAATCTGTGAAATTTGTTGGGGCCCGATCTGCGTACACCTGTTTTTAGTCATGGGCAATTTTATGTGGCGTTGTCGAGGTGCACATCTTTTGACCGTATAATTGTCCTTCTCGCTAAAGATGGAACAGATTCCACTACCAATATTGTTTACCCTGAAGTTCTGCTGTAGTATGCCGTGTCAAACTAGGTACAGTACGTTGCAAAGTAAACCCAATTTTGTTAACTTCTATTACCACATCACTCCTTAGAGAAAACTCGGCTTTTGTTAACATTGCGTTCTTTTGTAGATCGAGATCGATAATCTTTGGAGCTTAAAAGGACCAATGCGACAAGCTTAAGACAATGGCTGACTAATAAGGTATCTATTGTCTTTTAAATTTTTCATAAACACTTATTGCTTTTTCGTAAACACTTATGGCAGCTATTTTGGCTTCTTACTTTTTATTTCTTTTTATATTGATAACAGTGATAAGAGCTATGATAATGGAAGAGTATACTCCATTCGAACTTAGTTGTGTTTGTGGAAAGAAATTAATATTGAGACTTTCAGTGATTGATCCATGCATTTTTGGTATTATACATCTCCATTTCAAGTTTTGATTATTTTTTAATGGTTGTTTTTTTTTATCGAGTTTTATGTGTTTGAGTTTGTGCATGCAAAATTTAGGAATTGAAGAATTGTTTGTTCTTTATGCTGAATCAAGTTTAACAGTTCAATGAATATGCCTGGGTTATAGTTTCCTGCATAATTGAATTCGTTGGGCAATGACTGATATATTTATTTGTATTATTTATTTGCATCTACTGATCGTTCAATATATACCTTCAGGCACGAACGATTACTAATATATTTGTAAAATTAGCATAAGTGAATATTAATTTAAAAAAAATTGTTGCATAATTCGGGTTAGTTTTTGTGGTCATAGGAGAATAGTAATTCAATTTAGTTGTGTTCATAATGTGTTGTGTCGTGACTTCAGGCAATGTTCGAATTACACATATGAATGTTCGAATTACATACATGAATTCTGCATGTTGACTAAACATGCAGCTATATTGTCCCAAATGGTATCATCACTTAAAACACTTATTTATTTACTTTTTATCATTATTTATTTACGTTTTATCATTTTTTTATTGTCCCACCGCACAAATTGCACCTGCTCTCTCCGCCCTCTTCCTTCTCTCTCCACCTTTCTGCCCTCCGTTACCCTCCTCTCTCTCGCTCCCTCTCCCTTCCCTCTACCTCGGCTCTCTTTCTCTACTCTTTGCTTATTCATCTGCTCTTCTCTCCCCACTTTGCTCTTTTTTCTTTTTACTGCTCTCTTCTCTCTCTCTCCACCTGGCCTGCGCACCCACAACAGTCTGCGGCCTCTTCACCTGCACAAACGCCATCTTCTCCATCTACTTCTTTCTCCCTCATTCTTTTTATAACCTTTTTTTCCTCCTTCCTATCCTTTCTTCTTCCCTATCACTACTTCACCTCCCTGCCTGCACATTATCGGCACCATCACTGCACTGTCCCTGCATTTTTTTTATGTGCTGTATCATCGACAATTTCATTTGATTCGATGGAGAAGGGAGAATCCACCTTCTTCTATTTCTACATCTAGTATCCAACCCGTATCATTGATAATAATAGGAACTGAACCTTTATGGCAAGGAAAAGTTTGATTCAGAGGGAGAGAAAGAAGCAGAAATTGGAACAGAAATATCATTTGATTCGTCGATCCTCAAAAAAAGAAATAGGCAAAGTTTCATCGTTGAGTGACAAATGGGAAATTCATGGAAAATTGCAATCCCCCCACACCCGTGCACCCACCTGTACATCAGCACCTCCTTCATCCATCCACCAAATTGTAATTTTGTATATATGTAGCGCGCCGTGCCTTCAGGCACGGGCAATGTACTAGTATATATATATATATATATATAGGAATGTCCATGTGCATACATCCCTCGCCATAAGTGAGGGACACATAGTGGGGCCCGCTTTATGATCCATCTAAATCATCTACACACATGAGACCCCCTCAATTACAATGGATTCATCGGGTTTTCACCGGTTCAAATGGACTGGACTATTGGATCAATCGTCAAATTCATTCTTTAATATGAAGTCATTAAACTTGTGGGCCACAGATGAAGGAATTAGAGACATGTGATTGACCCCAAATTGATATCTAAGCGCATCCAAAATGTCTATTTCCATCACCCAATCCCGTGATCAATAGGCCCCATGTGGGCCCCATCAAGTTATCTCTCACCATAAATATTTATACACACGTAACACAATTTTTGCCCAAGAAAAAAAAAATCAAATGCTGGGACAACATTTTGTATCTGTGATCAATCCAAAGTGACCCAAACTTCATCCACACTAACACAGCAAATGTCTGTACCATACATAGAGACTTCCGTCTTCCCCTTCCCAACTCTCAAAATTGCCGTCCTTCTCCCTACGGCAATGTCCCACTCCCAAGTCCCAACCCTTTTTTTTTTTGTGTGTGTTTTTGTTCTTGTAGAACACTCAACACTCCCACCCTTTGGAACCCAAGCAACCCTACCATAAAACATCCTTGAAAACACCCACAGCAATTCCTTCAAGATCCTCTCTTCCCTTCTTCTTCTCCCCTAACAATCGCACAAACAATTCCCACAATCTTCCCAAAACCCGCTCCTCTCTCTGCACACAAAAACAACAAGAAGATGAAATAACCCAAAACCTCTCTCCTCCCAATTTTCTTCCTAAACCTCTCTCCACCCAAGTTTCCTCTCTCCAACTACCCCCTAACAAACCCAATTTCCTCCAACAAACACCCATCTTTTCCTTCCAAAACCCCCACCCCCACCACCAATAACTCAAAACCTCATATCCCACCCAGATCTCTTTTCTCCAGAAAAACCCCAACAATCAAATCCGATTTCCTCCAAAACACCCCCAAGCTACAAGTAACCCTAATCCAGACCCCCTCAAAACAAACCCAATTTCCTCTAAAAACCCTCTTCCACCCACAGAGAGGTGAAGGAGAAGAAGAAGAGAAGATCTCATTCAATTCACATTCAGCAAGACATCCTCACCGTCGATCATGGAGAGCTTCTTCCAAAGGTCTTTGGACGACCTGATCAAATCCCTCAGATCCCCTCTCTTCTCCTCCTCTCCATCCCACATCATTTCCAAATCTCTCGATGACATCCGCCGCGAGCTCCGGTCGATGGACCCCGCGACGAAATCCGTGGCCCTCCAGAAGCTCACCTATCTCTCCTCTCTCCACTCTGTGGACATGTCCTTCGCCGCCTTCCCGGTGGTGGAGCTCCTCAGCTCCCCACGCTTCCCCCACAAGAAGATCGCCTATTTGGCCGCCTCCCTCTCCTTCCACCCTGCCACCGACGTCCTCCTCCTCATCCCCAACCAGCTGCGCAAAGATCTCAATAGCCCCAACCCCTTTGAATCCTCCCTCCCCCTCGAATTCCTATCGGTCGCTGCCACTCCTGATCTCGCCCGCGAACTCACCCCTGAGATCTTCACCCTCCTCTCCTCCACCAAGACCCATGTCAAGAAACGTGCCATTTCAGTCATCCACACTTTCTTCAATCTGTACCCAGACTCCGTCCGCATCGCCTTCAAGCGATTGGTGGAGAATTTGGATGGTTCAGACCCAACTGTGGTCTCCACAGCTATTGGTGTATTCTGCGAATTAGCGTCGAAAGACCCCAGATCATATCTCCCATTGGCGCCTGAGTTCTATCGAGTTTTGGTTGATTCGAAGAACAATTGGATTTTAATCAAGGTGGTTAAGATTTTTGGGCAATTGGTGCCACTTGAGCCGCGGCTGGCCAAGCGCGTGGTGGATCCAATTTGTGAACATATGAGAAGGACTGGAGCAAAATCATTGATTTTTGAATGTGTTAGGATGATAGTTTCGAGCTTGGCGGATTATGAATCTGCAGTGAGGCTTGCAGTTGAGAAGATTCACGAGTTCTTAGTGGATGAGGATCCCAACCTCAGGTATCTTGGATTGAATGTGCTTTCAATTCTCAGCTCAGTGCACTTGTGGGCAGTGATTGAGAACAAGGAGGCGATAATTAAATCGCTCTGTGATGCTGACCCAAATATCCAACTGGAAGCGCTTCGCCTTGTAATGGCAATGGTTTCGGATGAGAATGTTGCTGAGATATCGCGGGTTTTGATGAACTATGCAGTTAAATCTGATCCTGAGTTCTGTAATGAGATTCTTGGGTCAATTCTATCTACTTGTGGGAGGAATGTTTATGAGCTTATTGTTGATTTTGATTGGTATGTTTCAATTCTTGGGGAGATGTCAAGGAATCCCCACTGTAGAATGGGGGAAGAGATTGAGCGCCAGATGGTAGATATTGGTATCAGGGTGAAGGATGCTAGACCAGAGCTTGTTCGTACTGGCCGCGATCTTTTGATTGATCCTGCTTTACTTGGGAATCCATTGTTGCATCACATACTGTCTGCTGCTGCTTGGGTTTCTGGGGAGTACATTGAATTTTTAAAAAACCCGCTCGAACTCATGGAAGCTTTGTTGCAGCCGCGGACAAATCTTCTTCCCCCAAATGTAAGAGCCGTTTATATCCAATCTGCATTTAAAGTTCTGGTTTTCACTTTACATTCATACTTTATGGAGCGCGATTCTATTATGTCTTCTTCTGTTGTTGATTTGTTGCCGGGAGTTTCGGATTCAGTTCCTGAAACTCATTGCCTAGAAGATTCTAACTCAGCAGAGTGTAAGGTTTCTGTGGAAGATGTGAGATTTTCTGCAGAAAATGATGATGGTGCTGTTACGCACTCGATATTGGATAATGCAAGACTCACATGTGAATCTATTACTTGTATGTGGAATTTGATCAAACCGGCTATGGAGTTGCTGTCAGGAAGTGAAGAAGTAGAGATACAAGAGAGGGTGCGCAATGTGCTTGGCCTGATTCTTATGTTACAAGAAATCCCTGGTTTTCTCATTCAAAATGAAGTGGCCTTTGAAAGGATAGACCCTAAAGCTACTGAGATTGTGAAACTGATGCTTGATGCATTCTCTGAGGAGCTGGGTCCGGTTCCAATGAATGCTCAGGAAAAAGTTCCTGTACCTGATGGGCTTACTCACGACGAAAATCTTTCCAAGCTGGATTCAGTTTTTGGCGATGATCTTCCGTTTTCACACGGATTTTCTATCCTAGGTCATCAGCACAAAGAGAGAGATGGTGTGCCTCGCTTTAACCTGATGAACAAAGAAGAATTGGAACCCTTGACTGAATCCACATCTCTGCTTGCTCAACACCGCCAGCGACATGGCTTGTATTATCTTCCGACAGAGAATGAACCAAAATCTAATGATTATCCACCTGCTAATAATGACTTACAGTCACTGGTTAATCTCGTTGATGCTGCTGAAGATCTTGTGAAACTAACCGAGCCATCAAAAAAGCCCAACCGTGCAAAGCCACGGCCTGTTGTGATAAAATTGGATGAGGGAAATGAAGTTCGAGCCAAGACTGCAAAGTCTGTGAAGGATTCGAAAGATGATTTAATTTCAGGTGTGGTTCGTGATATTCTTCTTGGTGATGGGAGCAAACCTATCTCATCCCAAAAGAGCACTTCCAATAAGCCCCCTCGTAGGAGGGTAAAGGAGGAGGGTGATTCCAGCTCTACCAAATCGAAAGAAAAGGTGGTTGATACTCAAAAACTCATACATGGAAGCCCAAGTTCTAGAAAGAACAGACATCGTAGCAGTGGTAAAGAAAAATCAAAAAATTCCCAAGATAACAAAGAGAAAGATGGGAAGAGACAGGAGAGCTCAAAGCAGAATACTCACAATGACCGTCGGCACAAGACTCGGCATAGAGCAGATGGACCTGTGAATGTTGTGCCACAAACACCTGTGATCCAGGATTTTCTTTTGTGATAATTGGTGATTTTCAGAATTTTATCTGATGTTTTGGTTTTCAGTATACAGTTTGCTGTTTACAACATTTTGTTGTTACCAAGGTTAGTTGTGTCTTATTTCAATTCCTTCTATGTAGAGTTTTTTGTTTTTCGTTTTTTCAGTCATCTGGGATTGTTTTAGAGATCAAAATTTAGATTTCCTTAAACTGTGAATGATGTTGTCATTTATTAAGAGATTGCATTTCCTTCAAGTTCCCCATGAAGAAATGAATTCCATTTTGATGAATTTTGGTCTCTATGTTTCCTCGAATTCCATTTGTTCTGAAGCTGCATTCTTAGTTCATGTAGTTGTTAATGCAAATATATATATATATATATATATTTTCTAATTTGATCTGTTCAGACCTGTTCTCTTTATATGTAATAAAAATGACCATGTTTTACTTGTCGCCGGGAAAAGCTTCAATCTCTTGTAGCTGCGTATCTTTTAACAGGAGCACATTGGATTCTCAAGTCCTTGACTTTATGGAATTGCCAAGTACTAGGGGTGTGAAGGGGTTGAATTTGGCTTAGATCCTCTCTTTCATGGTGGACCTGTGTGACTGTGTCCAGTTATGAATATGAGTCCTGCAATTGGATTTGCGGACCCTGTGTGCAAGCTCTGGCAATAAAATAATTGCATATTGAACATCTGAACCTGGATTGAGACCTTGAAAAGAACCCTTTTCATCTGGGATAATATGTTAAAGATGTCTTTTCTACAATTCATAGTAGAAAAATGAAATTATTACTGAAACACATATATGGAAATGGGCTCTGTATGGAAAAGCTTTTGAGAAAATTGAGTGTCCTTGATAGCAATTTCGAAGGTATAGCTTGGGTAAACAATAAAAAAAATACATTGAACACAATAACCTAAGTGCAGCCAAAACATGTGAGGAGGGTGATCATCCTCCTTTCTTTTTCTTACTGCTTTCTTAATTCTGGAGGCCCTCTTGATTTGTATATATTACTATTACTGCTACTGTTAATGCTACTAACACTACGACTGCTGCGATGCTGCTGCTGTTACTGCTTGATGCAGGGGAGGATCTGCAACAGTTCTTCCTATGAATTAAGCAGCAATGGGTTCCCTGAGGAGTCTTCTTCACTGGTGATGGAGGTAGCTTGGAACTCGCACGAAACAAAGATCATGCAGTGAATGGAGAGAGAAGAAAGGTTAGACTCATTGTATTTCGATGAATCAATAAGGTTCAGTTGACACTAATATATAGGCATCAATGTTTTTGCTATGCCACAAAGCTTCCCCTGAATGCTGACTACAACTGATTGCAAAAACATATGGGATTCATTTACATAGAGGAGTTCTATATTACTTGGCACATTCCAAGAAAAAGAAAAGGAAACAAACAAACTTCCGTACGGTAGGGCTCTTACAAACCTCAACAGAACAAAATGTAAAGCAGATCGTGTGCAAAGACGTGATAAGCACTGACCACTCTATCAACTTGCCTAGCATATTCATCAAATATATAAAGGAATGTGTTATTAGCCTTTTCTTCTCCATCCTTCCCGATGATCAATCATGTGGCTTCTTCAACAACACCCGAGGTTTAAGACAAGGATGGCTTCTCTCCTCTTTCTTCATTGCATTTATTGTAGAATGCTGATTCCTTGTCTTAAACCTCTTTCTTTATTGCATTTATTGTAGAATGCTGAAGTAATGGTCTAATCCCAAACCCATTCAAGAAAGGCAACTCATCTGTCTCCCATCTTTGTTTTGTAAGATCAGGTCGTGATCTTTACTCTAGCTTCCATTCTGACTGCTATAAATCTTTATAAGTTGTTGGAAGACCTTCTCAACGATCGATCGAGTGGATTCTTCAACAACACTCGAGGTTTAAGAGGAATGCCTTCTCTTTTCTTCATTGCATTTATTGTAGAATACTGAAGTAATGTTTTTGATCCCAACCCCATTCAAGAAAGACAACTCATTTGTCTCCCATCTTCTTTTTGCAGATGATGTCATGATGACTCTTATCTTCTGTTCTAGTTGCTATAGATCTTCATAAGTTATTGGAGGAGTTTGAGAAATTTTTACGGTGTGGTATTAATAGATAAAAAATCTCTGTCGTTTTTACCTACTGCAATTATTGTAGAATGCTCAGGTAATAATCTGATACCTACCCCATCCAAGAAAGGCAACTCATTTGTCTCCCACCTTTGTTTGCAGATGATCTCATGATCTTTAGTCTAGCTTACATTCTAATTGCTATAAATCTTCATAAGTTTTTTGGGAGAGTTTATGATTTTTTATTTTTTTTTTGAATGATAACTTTCATTGACTAAAGAAAACAGAGTTTACGAAATTTTTAGGGCATTGTATTAATAGATTAAAAAATTTGAACACCATGAATAACATTTTCTCTACTCTTGGATTCTTAGAGAGCTTGCTTCCCAAAAATATCTTGGGATTCCTCTTTTATCCACAAGAATGAAACTCAAAGAATGCCTTCCAACTATGGTGAAGTTTCGCTCAAGGCTCTGAATCCAAGCCCTCTATATTGGTAGACTACAGCTTGCAAAATCAACTCTACCTTCTATCCACATATTTTCCAGGCTTCTAGCTTCCTTCTCCCAACATCATGTCTTTAAAGCTGGGAATCTCAAATGGGGAACTTCATCTGGGAGGTATTTGGCAAAACAAACTACATTGGGCCAATTGCTTGGTAGATCATTTGTAAGTGTTTTTGCACCAAGGTGGTCCGGGCATTGTTCCCATCCAAGTCTGAGCTGAAGCTGCCTTAATGAAACAAGTCTAGTACATTACAAGCGAAATGAAACCAATTTAGTTGGACTGGGTAAATGCCAAGTACATTAGAGATAAATCCTTCTACGACATCAAGACAGCTTATAATGCTTCATGTGATTGGAGGGTTATCCTTTCCCTTAGACATAAAATTTCTTACCATCCAAATATATCAAACTTCTCAATGCTTGAAGCATATCATTGGAATGGTCATAATACAAAAGTCTGACCCATGGCTCGAAATGGAAGACTCGTTCTTCTTATTTGGTGAAAGAGCTGTTTATGAACTTGGGCAACCCAAGCATCTCACAGTCAATAATTTCATTGAAAATGGAGCCTGGTCGAGCCTCCTACATTTTCTTATCTCATGGAAGTTTTCAATATCATTAGCAATTTCCCTCCCCCAAGTACCACTTATGAAGATGAGGTTGTCTGAACCAATTCTCCATCAGGGTAGTTGTCTCTTGCTTTAACTATTTACACTCCACCCTACCAGCTATGATGCACAAATACGGCATGGATACGCCAAGGACACGCCATAAGCATGGATTTTACACACAAAAAGTGAAGTATCGGTCCAAATTAGTTCTAGGGTTATTTCTTTTCCCATATAATGATGTAAAAGCCTCTTTGGCTCATTAATGATGGTTGATAATGAAATTGAGAGAAAGAAAACTTTAGGTACCTTGGATCTATGGTGCAACAGGATGGAGGGATTAATACTGATGTAAGTCATAGGATTCAGGCCGGGTGGACCAAATGGAGGAGTGCCTCGGGGGTCTTGTGTGATCGGAAAGTCTCCCTCAAGGTTAAAGGAAAGTATTATAAGGTGGCGGTACGACCAGCGTTGTTATATGGATCAGAGTTTTGGGCAATAAAGCATAATCATGTCAAGAAGATGGAAGTTGCGGAGATGAGAATGCTAAAATGGATGTGCGGGATCACAAGGAGAGATAGGATTAGGAATGAGGAGATTAGGGGCAAAGTAGGAATAGCATCGATTGGAGATAAAATGAGAGAAAATCGACTGAGATGGTTCGGCCATGTTAGAAGGCGTCCAACAAAGGCACCTATTAAAAGGTGTGAAAGCATGGAGATAGCCAGGAGTAGGAGAGGGAGAGGGAGACCCAAGAGAAGTTGAAAAGAAACTATTAAACATGACCTTGCCTACGTGGATCTAACGGAGGACATGGCCCTAAACAGATTTGATTGGCGTCGTCAAATCCATATAGCCGACCCCACCTAGTGGGAAAAGGCTTGGTTTGGTTTGGATAATGAAATTGAGTTTTGAGTGCTTTTGAGATCTTCCCCAAGTTCTCTCCTAATAAACAAAGGAAACTTAACTTAATCAAATATTAAATGGGAAACTAGAATTTTAAATAATGTCAACTTCCCACAATAAAATAGTTGGCCAATCCCATTAGGGTTTGTGGATTGATCCAATGGGCTGGATCAGGTTGCCCCATAAATCATGGGTTCAGCCTAGTGGACTTGGGCCTCGCTCGTCCTGCACCACCAAATCTTATCTAATCCTAATCAAATCATAAATTAAATCGAGCTTAATTCTAATCTAAGATGAACTTGTCATAACATAATCAACTTTCTTAGGATATTCTCTAGTACTCCCTTGAAATCATATGGTCCTTTTAAGAACAGAGCTTGTTATTGTTGACAACTCTAACCCTTTTGGCCTTTGTTAATGTTATTACCTAAATTCCTTTGTGCTTTGTTGGTAGTCAGTGTCTATATGAAGTTTTCATCGAACATCTGTTTATTTATTTTTGGATATGTCAAGATCAGTGACTAAAGAGTAAAGACAATGCTTCCCCAATACCTTGATTCCATATTTCCTGTGATTCTCCTCTTTTGATTGTTAATTAATTCTCATCTTCTGAAAGTAGTAGTACTCTGGTATACAATGGATTAAGAAGCACAGTTATTGAATGCTGTTTTAGACTTTGGCATGAAAGCTACACAGCATGTTACAGACAGGCATATACCGTTCTGTCACTGTCCATTGCAATATCAGTATCTTCCAATTCAACTTTCAGGTGGGGCCAACCTATCTCGTTGACAGGGCAGATCTTTTCAATGGTTTCTGTCTCACTTTTAAAAAAAAAATAGATTTTACTAGCTAGAAAACACACGAAGAGAATTATATTTTATTTCAAAGGAACTCTTTGAATAAAAAGTAAATGGTTTGAGTTTTGAGATACGGACGCAAAAAAATGGGTCTTAGGTATGAAATCACTCGAATCCAGCCACCTTTTACCTCAAGCAGTTTTGTTAAACCCTGTCCCTGTCCCTGTCATGGTTAAAGATGTAAAAATCACGGACCCGATAAATGCCAAATGGGACCTCCAGAAAAACCAATCTATTAAGGCCCCAAGTATAGTTGACTGTATAAAACAAATTCCTTTGGGAGGCCCTAATATACCTTGCTCTAGGAATGAACCAGCTGGGACCTGCTCCATAAATGTCATTTACCAAAATTATTACCCCCACCCCTATAGGTCCTCGCCCACCCTGGAAATGGATTTGGAACCTTTTCTTGCCATCCAAATTAAAACCTGTTGCTTGGAGATTGCTCCTAGGACACCTTTCGAAGGATCATCTGGCCAAGTTCATGCCAAATATTCCTTTATGCATTTGCTGCTGCACAGACAATGAAATATAAGGAATCCTTAGAGACTGCGAAAGCACTATTATTGCGTCCTTTTCCAGCCAAATACACACTGAACAGCTGCTGGAGGAAGAAGTTTCGCCCCTACTCATGGATCTAGAACCAGCCCACAGTCTGGGTGTAGAGGATATTATCATAGAAGGCGACCCCATAATCATCATTGAGGCCCTTAATTGTACTGGAAACCTATCCTAGTATCTAATGGTGCTGTATAGAAGAGTTCAAAGATCTCTCAAGAGATTCAAAAGTTGCAGCGCATAATTTTGCTGCAACGGAGTTGCTGACTAATTGGTGAAGGTAGCAGCCTCTAACATAACTTTCTTTGACTCACTTCCAATCCTGGAATCTAATGGTGCTATGAAGAAGAGATTCAAAAGTTGGAATGCACAATTTTGCCGCAGATTAAATGATGGGGTTGCTAACTTATTAGCGAAGCACCATTGAAAAAAAAAATTTGTTAGTGAAGCTAGCATTCCCTAGAATAACTTTCTTCTACTCATTTCCATTCCAGATTTTTGCTCAACATCAATATGAAATCAACTTTCAGCAGATACAGGATAATGAAGAGCAGTTGGAGGACAGAAGCAAAATTAGGCAAGCTTGTATGCAAATCTTGTGTCCTTTTCGTTCACTTTTGGCATCCTTTGGGTTACAGTTTTTTGCTCCAACTCTAACTGGACCATAATCACAGATGTAACCTTGCCAATAATCTTGTATATAACACTTTTGTACCTATTGATTACCCCACCACCCCCCAAACCAAAAAAAAAAAAAAAATAGTAGTAGAAGAAGAAAGTACATTCATATACTTGTGGACCACAATTTGCTCCAAAAGGTTGAGGGTTTAAAACTGCGCTACCATTATGGGGCACAGGGTATTTACCCGGCTGCCCCTAGGCCCATAGGAATTAGTTTAGCCCAAAGGGCCGGGACACCCTCCGTTAGAAAAAAAAAAAAAAAAAAGAAAAAAAAAAACTTGTGGACCACTAAAGTAATGACCCATAGAGGAAAGTATTTGCTATAACATTCATAATATATTTAATACTCATGAAGGCACCACAATTTTTGAAGGATAAAATAAGAAATGGAAATATTTCTGTACTGGCTGTGTGTATATGCAAACTTAATAATAGGGGGGATTTTCAGCCTTTTCTACTGCTGTCCGAGCCATTTTACTTCTGGTGTTCCTCTTCATGGTTGGGCTTAATTGCCTGTCCTCACTATTAGTTACTAAGTATAACATGCATTTTAGATTGCGGCACATCTAAATGGATGACCTTTTCAGCATCATCCAATACCTCAAAAGCATTTGAAGCAAAAATTAGGCTCTGGGACAGCTACCTGTCCCAAACAGTCACCTCTTCAGCTTTTAGGTAGGAGGAACTTTTCTTTCACCATTTTTCTGATTAGAAACCACTGCCAGCTTTTGAAAAGTAAAAGAAACTCTCTGTGGGGGCTTGCATGTGTTTAAAATTTCTCTGGAAGTATTGCATTTATGTAGAGATTCACACCCTTGAAATCTGAAGCAACTAGTATGGCCTCTTGAGGTTTATTCTTCATTCCAGCATGCTTTCTTAAGGATTCTCCATCATGATTCTTGATTGTAAACTTCGAGAATTACAAATTCTTTCACTTGATTCCGAGTCTCCCAAATCATTGTCCAATTTTGATTTAAACTCATAAGGGACTGTCTGAAAGCGATTAAAATCGAAGAAACCAATGCGAATATCCAAAAGTGACCATAAGTCATCCCCCCTTTGATGGAAAATGAATCAAGGGGAGATGGGAAATGAATACCTAGCAACACCCTAGTAATTCAAATCCTAGGAAAATGTAGACCCCATCTGCATCTCCACCTTATAATTTATTTCTTGCACTCGTGACCTCTTTAATAATTCATTTATAGAACCTATTTGACCATGAAGTCCTTAGTATTCAGTTCTTCCTTCCGAACGAATGACACCGCCTCTGCTCTTGCATTAAAATACATAAGAATTGAATTCATATGGTAGTTAAAAATGAAGATCAAAGGTGAATTTTCAAAATATGAGCATAGAACAGCATCTTCTTTTAATTCTATTTCCCAAAAGGAAAATGTTATTTGATCTTCGTTCTTGGGAAACTCACCTTTAATCAATATTCTAACCACCCAATTTATTCAATTTCTATGAATTTGAATGCAAACCCAAGTGGTTTTTTTCCTTTTGGTTGGTAATATGACTTGAACACACAACTCAAAGTTGCAATCGCCTATGTGATTAATTTGGGCAAGAGGTGGCCGGATAACCTAGTTTTGCAAGTGAAGTGGGTCAGCCAACTTGCTTTGAAATTTTTCAGATTCAACTATTATATAAACTTGTTCTTAACCTGTCTGCAAGGTGCACTGTCATTAGAATTGTAGCTGTCCTTTGAGATCTAGAACTAGAAGGCTATTTAGCTCATGTTCTTGTTGAAGGATCCAAGAGGAAAGTTATAGCCTTAACCAAAGAGCAATAACACAAATCTCATTTAGGGCCCATTTTGGTTGCAGGAATTTGGAGAATTCATGTCTGGTGGAATTTGGAGAATTTGAAATGCTGGAATCCAAAATGCTGCTAAATTCATTCTGAATTCTAATTCTCTATTTGATTTGTTCAGGAATTCAAGGCTGAGAATTCAATATACCCTGAATTCCTGAAATTCTCTTTTTGGTAATTTACAAGGAATTATGAAAAAAAAAAAAAAAGGTATGTGAGGAAATCAGAAGTGCTTTTTGGAACATTAATTCACTTCCATAAAAGGAAATCAGAAGTGTTTTTTTTTTTTTTTTTTGTTAATGTGTTGGATGTGAGTAAAGTGGAAGTGGGGATTATACCCTTGATGAGAAAATCCAAACAAATTGTGTACACACACAAAAGAGGATTTTACCCATAAAATCCCTATAGGACCGCATACGTCCCAGCGGGACCCAGATTATTGTTCGTTACGGGAGAGACCCTCGTATGGGCTTTTGTACCTTTTTTTTGTTGTTTTGCGATATGGTCGATATCGACTATATTTATTATCGATATCGACCACAATGCGATTTCATATAATCCTTCGCCCCGATTCCATTTTTCACATTTCTACATTTGGGTTCGTCTTCGACATTGCTCTGGATTTACTTCCTTCTAGAAACCATCATAAAACACCATCTTCATCCTGGTTGAACTCCATTAAGACAAAGGTACACACATTATCTACCACCTTAGACTGATTTATGTAGCATAAAGCACCATCACCTAGATTTTTCGCAATATTTAACTGTTGGAAACCCTAGATACTGTGGGAAATCTACTTTCTATGCCTCAGGCAGCTGTGGTTTATGGGGTTTGATGGTTTTGTTTTGGAGTTGTCCTTCTTTTGATGCGTTTGTCACTTTTAGTAGAAAAACTATAAATAATTTGTATCAATTTGATAAGATGTCGTGGGTGAAACTGAATCTGGGTATACCTTCTTTATTTTTTTTTCTACTAATCTTACAAAGTTTTAGACTTTAAAGATATATTGCATATAAATAATATAATTATAGTCGATTCTCTTGATGCTTTCTGAATAACATTAGAATGGGTGGAATAATGTGTGAGGGAATAACAGTCAATAGCGTGGTTTGAAAACATTGCTCCAAGCGCTAAAATAAATAGACTATTGATCAAAATGCCTTTTCTTTCTATTTGAGAACAGCTGCTAATCCTTTTATTTGGCATGGTGTGGATTTTTATCAACGTGAATACATTTTCTCTACTCATTATATTACAAATGCTGTTAATATAGTTCTGTATTAACTGACAATCTGAATGTACCTAATCTTCACTGATGTCTTTATTAATTTCTTCTGATATAATGACAGCATGTCAGATAGAGAGGTGCTGTTCATCTTCCACTATGGCGGTGACTTTGAATTCGATATAAGTCGTCCTGTGTACAACGGAGGAAAGCAGAAGATGAGATATTTAGCTACAGACATAACATTTAAATCTCTGGTTAAAGAAGCAATTGAAGCATCTAATGGGGACTTATCATCCATCCAGAATATAAGCATGCAATACCTACATCACAACGGACGAGCATTCTCCATGGCCAACATTGATGATGATATTGATGTTAGAAGTATGTTCAAAGCATCAGGCGACGACTCTAATGGAATATATTTATACGTCTTCAATGGTCGGAACAAGGAGCAGTGCGTAGGAGGAGATAATTGGAGGTACACTTATAGATTGCATCAACAGATTTTACATTCGTCAAATGAATGATTTTTCTTCCTAGTTGCTTATTTATATAATTATTCATTGTAGGTTTCAAAGGAACTCTGTCCGTCGTACTACTGTGGAAAGACCAAAGAAAGCATCAGGAACTTTCATAAAAAAAGAAGGGTTAAACTCAACTACTAGTGGATACGTACCTACCATTGACATCCGTGAAGACAAAGACATGTATTTCCCTACTGTGCGGGTTGATTGCAGTCCACATCAGACGGACGGACAAGGCACTATTGATGATGATCTGGTATTTGGGTCAAACCGTATTGATGATATCCATCTTAATGGTCCCCTCGCCATAGGCCAAGTCCATTCGATTCCAATGTCTAAGGCCGAAAGTAAATTTGAAGGAGACAATCCAATCAATGAGGCATTAGATTATAATGAAAGTCCAGCTGAAGTCGCAAGAGCCAATCCAAGGAGTGAGCCATTTCGTTATAATGAAACTCCGGCTGTTGATCTTGAGGATAAAATGGAGCCCTGGGACATAAATACAAATGTTGGCAACAACTCGGCACGGGAAATGTGGATCGGCCGTGAATTCCAAGACCGACAAACTTTCCGGAATACTTTGTCTAAGTTCACAATTTATAGCAACTTCACTCTCAAACCCTTAAAGACCAATATGACCAAGGTAACTGCACGCTGCAGAGATCAGGAATGTCCATGGCGTATTCACGCTTCAATTGTCGAATCAGGCCCACAATTTAAAGTAAGGTCTTACAATCCTAAACATAAATGATCAAGGCCAATGATGGGCATGGCATATCGACAAGCATCTTCGGCACTTATTACAGAGTTCATCATGGATAGGGTCAGACAGAATGTAAATTTGAAACCCAAGGAGATCATGAATGACTATCAGATGGAGTTTGGGGTGACCATTAGCTACATGAAGGCTTATATAGCAAGGCAGATAACACTGAATATGGTTCGTGGATCGTATGAAGACTCCTTCCAGCAGTTACCTCTGTATTGTAAAGAACTTCATATGAGCAACCCTGGCACTGTAACAAACATAGACACCACAACAGAAGACCGTTTCAGAAGATTCTTTTGTGCCTTCGGACCTTGTTTAAGGTCTTTCACGTCTTCGTTGAGACCGGTGATTGCTGTCGACGGTTCACATCTTCGTGGAAAGTATCCGGGTGTCTTGCTTGTTGCAGTAACACATGATGCCAATCAGAAGTTGCTTCCAATCGCTTTTGGATTTGCGGAATCTGAACGTCGTGACAGCTGGGAGTGGTTCCTAACTAATTTGAACTTAGCACTGGGTGAGCCTGCCAACTTGACTATTGTCTCAGACCGTCAGAAGGGCCTCATTCCAGCATTGAAGAATACTATGCCATCTGCAATTTACTGTTTCTGTTGTCGTCACATTGTTGAAACCATCAAGGCTGCTTTCAGCGATGGCGCAATAGTAATGAAATTCTGGCGGGCAGCAAAGTCATATAGGCCTTACGAGTACGAGGCTTACATGACGGACATACGTGCAGTAAGCGAAGAGGCGTTTAACTATATTGCGGCAATTGGGCGGCAACGTTGGGCGAATGCATGTGTAGAAGGTCGTCGGTATGAGATGCTTACTAGCAACGCGGCAGAGTGCACTAACAGTCTCTTAAAAGACACAAGAGTCCTGCCTATCACAACTCAGGTTGAGGAAATACGCGCCAAATTAATGGAGTTCTATCAGAAACGACATTTGATATCTGAAGGCATAACATCTCGTCTAACTCCGTATGCGGAGAAACTTCTGAGCCAAGAAATGGAGGATGCGCGTCGAGTGCACGTTCGAGTAGCCGGTCTCGTTGAATTTCAGGTTCAATCTGCGGAGTATGTTGACGTTGTTGACCTCGAACGGAGAACCTGCACATGTCGGAAATGGCAGCTATTGGGCATCCCGTGTAGTCACGCATTGGCTTCAATGAAGGTCAGAAATTATGATCCATACGCATTCGTCGAGCATTGGTATCTGTCAAGCACTTACCGTACATCGTATAGTGAAGTCATTCATGCTACTCGTGACCTCAAACAATGGGAGCACACATGTGACGTCAGGGTTCTTCCACCGAGAGCCACTAAACAGCCCGGACGTCCAAGGAAGATGCGGATCCGTGCCGAAGATCGTGGTCGACAGAGAAGGGTTGTAACGTGTTCAAATTGCAAAGGGAGGGGGCATAACCGTGGAGGGTGTCGCAATCCTCCAATAACCGGCTAGTGGACGTAAGTGGAAGTCCTTCTGTGGTGTTTTTTGGGTCGACTAACTTGATGCTAATAGGACTGTGTGACCTTTTTGATTGATTCAGTACCTGCATATAGGTCAGTTATAATTAACGTCGGTTTAAAGTAAGAACAACTGTCTATAAATTTTTTGGGGAGTTGGTGCATGATGAAGCAGATCTGACTAAGAACGGTCGTGTGTTCAGGCTTTTCTTTTCAGAACGTTTGTTGATGCACATAGTCCTATTGTTAGTGGAAATCTGTGTAAATCTCATTTGTAATGGTTGTCCTGTATAGTGAATAAAAGTCCAGAAATATAGTAAAGTACTTTAATCTCGAATGAGTGAAATGGTTGTAATATTACTGTAATGGTTGTTGGAATGAGGAAAGAGCCACCATATGATGGCAGGTTGGAAATGTCAATGGGGGATACACCATATGAATCCATGTGTGATGACCAGTCTCTCTTGACTGCTTATCCATAAATACCCATAAATTTGTGAATGAATATATAGTGAAACAAAAAGAAAACCCATAAATACCAGCATTAATTTGTGAATGAACAAATGCAAAACACTCAAACATAAAGTGAAACGAAAGACTTTCATGTGTTGGAGTCAAAAGCCTAGTATGAAACACAAAATTGCACAAAGACTTTCTAAGTTCACCATATTCAGGAATTGTCGATATCGATAACTTAACTGAAACATAGATTTACAGGCGTTGTCAGTATCGACCAGTTTTCTTGTCGATATCGACAACTTAACTGAAACATAAACTTACAGAAGTTGTCAGTGTCGACCACTTTTCTTGTCGATATCGACAACTTAACTGAAACATAAACTTACAGGCATTGTCAGTGTCGACCACTTTTCTTATCGATATCGACAACTTAACTTAAACATAAACTTACAGACGTTGTCAGTGTCGACCACTTTTCTTATCGATATCGACAACTTATCTGAAACATAAACTTACAGGCGTTGTCAATGTCGACCACTTTTCTTATCGATATCGACAACTTAACTGAAACATAAACTTACAGGCGTTGTCAGTGTCGACCAGTTTTCTTGTCGATATCGACCATAATATGAAGGCAAAAAAGAAAAAAAAATTTTACTGTCAGTAGCAATGCTCCGTTTGGAGATACAAAACATGTCAATGTAACCTGTCCATAACATTTGTTACTATACAGAAGATACCATTCTGTTAAATAATTACAAATCCATTAAACACTTTACATCCAAAAGAAACACTTTCCATCCAAAATAAACACTCCATACTACATCAATGAAACAAGACACAAGATCAGGTTTACATCCTTCTCAAAGTATGTACATTTCAAAATTAGAGGAGGTGGGAGATATGTCCGCCTATCAATCAGGAAGCTCAGACGCCAATTCAATCAGGCCGCATTCAATTGCCAACTCCTTTTAAAGATCTCTACCACGATTTTGCTCCGAAAGTATGGGATATGAGATTGGCTGAATTTCAAGGGCATTCGGTGCACACAGTGAGCTGCAAAGGCCATTGCAAATACTCCACAATCATTGGAGTTTTCCTGATGAGGTATGTCTGTCCTCTCGAGCCATGACCACATAAATGGGTCATTCCAACTGAAGTGACTGTACCATGCATTCAACCATCCCATCTGGCAAATTTAAATCAAGTAATGATCATTCAAACATACCTTTCATGAATGAAAATACGAGAGAAACACAAACTTCTTGCGCACCCGAGATGAACAAATCAAAACACATGAGTGTGCAATGGAGACGAATGACTTACAAATTTCTCAGCATGCTTCATTGATCGACGATCTTTATCAATGCTGTTGAAGAACTCCCATATCTTCTCATCAACGTACCCTACCAGTAGGGTGAAATGAGACCTGTGGTAGACGACGAAGACCAACGTGCGTGATTCCTTCGCATCCCACACTCTGTGCCCTTGCTTCCCGAATACGGCTTCCACTGCGGATTCACTTCCATCGCCCCACCAACTCTGCATGCAATATGTACAAGTTATCACTTCCAGATAAATTACAGTTTCTACAATACTACTTACAAAAAACATTCTTCATCATGTTACTTACAGAAACACTAGGGTCAGCAATATAACAGCTGTCACACTCGTCCCTCAGAATCTCGAAGTAATAGTATATGATGTTCGTGTCCATCCATGTTCCCTCGTCAAGGATCCTCTTCAAGTCATCCGCCTTTACCAATGTACAAATCTGCTCTAGCTCGTCTTTCCTATAATAAAGCATATGTTGATCAGACAAAACGGCAATCTTATAGTGATTTTATACCGAATGTACATAACAATTCATACCTGGCCACATAATATTCCTTAAACCCGTTGAGAAAGAATTTGTCACATTCTGACAACACATAGTCATCCTGAACAAGTGAATGAGCATAGTCTTCAAATTTCACTGGTATCTTGCGCATTCGTGGTAATCGTTTTATCATCCACACTAATGAAACAAGTGTTGCCATAGGGGCTGGAACCATAGCAGTGGATGAACTAGAGACCGGCAATGACGAGGTGAACAACATCCTGCTTACTGGTGGGGTACAAATAAGCTGACGACATGGTGGGATACTACATCCTTGTCCAGGTTCAGGATCAGGTGGGGCATTAGATTCAGGATCAGGTGGGGCATTAGATCCTTCAACTGATACTTGGGGCAAATCTTTAAGACTTTCATGAACTTCAAAAGGTGACAGCGGAGTTCTAATGGATCCATCTGTTTTCATTAATGGAGTTTCTCTAATATGCGCCGTGCCCTTTCTTGATGTTTTCTTTTTCTTCACATAATTCTTCACAGCAGGCCTCTTCTTGTGTGTGAAAGTGATAGTAAGTTGTTTCTTCTCCATATCTTCGTCGGATTATGAGCTGCTACAACCATCAAATGAGAAGTCGACCCAATCTGTCCCAAATCCTGACTTAAATTTGTCCAATTTCTTCCCAATTTACTTGAACATCTTCTCCAGACGACTATCACCGTGCGAAGCCCGTTTGATCGATCGCTCTATCCGTTCCACCAAATCTAGAGCCCGACATAAATTTTAGAAATGCAAACTATTAGAATTTGTATAGAGAAATAGGAATTAACATCGAATTTTAAGTAACACAAAACCTCAATTAATGAGTAAAACAGGTTTTAGTTGTACATGTTTCTGTGGGATGGTGGGTTCATCTTGTTTTCCAGATCCCTCCGCATGTATAGCTTCTTGCTCAGCCACATGGGGCTGCTCCGGTTCCTCTCCCCTACCAACAAACATGATTGTGTTCCCAATATACCACTCCATATACTCAGCTGGATGTGCGGCTGCATTACAAGGCTCACCACGTAGCCCAAGTTGATCTTTTGCTGCCCACAACCCTTTAATCTCCTCGTTCAATGTATTGCTGTAATCAACAACAGTAAAGTACGTCCTTTCGGGTCTCGGAAATGGCATTGTGAATGGTGGTGGGACAACTTGTTTGAATCCAAACTGTTTCATAACCCGCCATGTATTGTGACGCTCGACGATCCAGTAGAAAACGAGGACGGTAGACGAACTGATGAGAGTGCGGTCAGCTTTTGAGAGCTTCGAGTAAAACCTCTTGTTGTATCCTTCATAAGGTTGCCAAATGAACTGCAATTGAGGACAGGAAATAAAGATTGAAACTTTGAATTAGCTATGGACATAACATTTTAAAAAGGGGTGTCAAAAATCCACGTGTGTCGATAAATACCCCATCAGGTTTTAGATTGTTTAACTGCAATCGGACTTCCTTCACTTTAGAGAAAGGTGTGGTAGCAGGCAGCCTCCTTATCCACGTTTTAAAAAGTGGGAACTGAATGTCCCCCTTCCAACTGTCCTTGGGTTTAGGACACTTTCCAATAGACATCCTAGTGTAAGCCCATAGCTGCACCACAGCATACAAGATATCAGGTTAGTTACAATAAACATAACAAGCAAAATTAGAGTAGTAATTAAAGCACTCACCTGTAATAGCTGTAGAGGCGCGGTTGGTGTCCTCAATTGGTGACCCTCTATTTCAAACTTTTGAGCATTTATTATCACCTCCATCAATCTTTTTCTCCGCATTCCATAGAGAGGCATTGGTCAACATCCTATAGAGATTGGCAAGACAGGCTGGCCCCCATGCATAAGGTCTAAACTCTTTGAAAAGTTCAAGTAGGTATGCCGGTCCACGGGCACCCAATGTCTGCGTGACAATTTGACCGGATACCAAGAAGAATAGATAAGCCCGTGTGGCACGGATCTCAAAATCTTTGTAGTCCTTGTCATCCTTCTTATTCACCAACTCCGTTGCCTTGAAGTTGTCCTCAAGCCACTTAAATTTCAAAGTTATGCCCGTGTAGTCAAGCTTCTTCCGTAGGGTAAGCCCAAGAATATCCTCACAAACTTTGACTACAAACTTCCCAGGAAAAGTACGTCCAACAACCAAAGGGTCATCTATTGGAAGTCCGTATATGTAAGCAACGTCTTCTAACGTGACAGTTGCTTCACCCGATGGAAAGTGGAATGAGTTTGTCTCCGGGCGCCAACGCTCAACTAGAGCAGTGATAAGTGCATGATCGATCTGAATGCGATCTATTTCTGCCAGATGGTGAAGGCCAGTCTTTCTCACATATTCTTTTTGTTGCTTTGTAAGAGTCCATACTTGCTTGTCAGGATTTGTTGGTATGCACCTCAGCCTCCCGAATTCCTATTGTTTACACAAAATAACAAACTTTAGTGAATGATTAATGGAATGAATTGTCTTAAATATCACATTATATTAATGGAATGAATTAGTGAATGATTTAGTTAAGGGAATATACGTCTCCACGGCGGATTCCTTCGGATACATGCCAGCGTTAGTTGTATAGGAGAATATTCGGAACTTTCGGAGACTCAGGTGCATGTTCTTCATTTGTCTGCACATATAAAAGCAATCATTATCCATTAGTCATAAATATGACATTAAATAAAGGTCTTTCTTGTTTATCAAATTGTTATAACAAAACGTGCTTGCTGACCAAAGAAAAAGGAGTAATTGTGTTACCACTTTAACCATCAAGTAATTGGAAGTCCACAATAGCTATTCAAGAAAAAGTTACTCAACTAATCATTGAATGTCAGTAATACATAATACTATATGTTCTCTCAACTCAATAATCTAATTCTCCTCCTTCTTGGTTTTGCCTTTCATATAGGAACTCTTTCCCATTGATGGGTTTCTGACTTATTAATGAAACATGTTCATTTAAATTGCTTGAGTTTGAACTTGCGGTTCTCTGTTGATGCAGTTCTCTTGTGATGTGGGTACAGACAATAGCTGAATTTCCCTATACTGTATACTTGGCAAAGGCTCTTCAAAGTAACGAATAGCAAGGGTTTAAAAAAACAAAGCAACAAAACCTTCCATTGATTGAAAAGTTGAGAAATTCACAACAAATTCAAATAATCAAAATGGCAACAAACAAGAATAAAACTATATTTACATACTGTCAGCAACAACATAGAACTCTATCAATTTCCAAAGGTGCCCGATCAACGAGAGTGAAAGAAACCCATAACCATCAAATCAATATATCTTCCATCAATAAAAAAAAAAAAAAAGGGATTCCTGGAGCACCATTTCTACTCAAACCCCATCACAAAAGTCAAGAACATGCCCATATCTTCTACACGGCCAAAAAAAAAAAATGCATTAGATGTGCAAGGACTCGTTTGGATGTGTGTGGAGGAGAAGAACAACTCAGACAATAAGCTAGACAAATCAAAACGAACATAATAAAAACAATGGTTTGCTTTCGGAATCTAGGGCACAAAAAAAAAAAAAGATGAATAGAATACAGTTTGGATATCTGTGGATGAGAATAAAAACTAAGACCACATTCCAGAGCAGAGCAATCAAAACGAACACACTCAAATGCAAGGTTACCAGTCAAATTCTAGGTCACAAAATAGAAAAAAAAAAGGAAGAAGAGAAAGTAATGAACGCACCTCCATTTCAGTTTCGAAAAATGGCGCCAAGCAATACCAGGGACCACTTGGAATGGGGGCCTCGACAGCGTGGAGAAGAAAGGGAGAGGAGAGGACCATTGGGAGGGGGAGGAGAAACCGCGTGGAGGAGATGACGAAAGGGGAAAAAGGTGGGGGAGAAAAGTGGTCGATAGGAATGGGGAAAAAAGAAGTGGTCGAAAGGGTTTTGAAAAGTGGTCGATATCGACCATACCTAAAAATGAAAAAAAAAAAAAAACCAAAAGGCACCCGGAGAGCCTTACTCGTGTACACTTAAAATACGGTACTAATGAAGTGGTATAGTGTACTATTGGGCTCTACTGGGTAAATTCCTCCACACACACAAAAAAAAAAGGGTCAAAATAACTTTGTAGAAAATTGTTTCTCCACCACTACACAAGAAAATAGTCGAAACACAGCAAAAAATATATATATAAGAACGATTCGTTTGCAAACAGTTATCATGAATTGACCGAACCAAACAGTGAAATTTTGTATGTGTAAACAAGAGTATGGACTGATCTGATTTGTGCCAACAACATCAACTACTAAACAAATAGTCTATATCTTATCTTGTATTACGAGCCGACCTTAGCTCAGTTGGTAGAGCGGAGGACTGTAGTTGTTGCAGATGATCCTTAGGTCGCTGGTTCGAATCCGGCAGGTCGGATATTTTTTTTTTTGCATTCAATATTTTCTTCTTTTTATTTTTTTTTTCAAACGAAGGGCCCTAGATAAAAAGGCCTTCTTTCTATGTGTTTTTTTTTTTGGTTCGATGAATCTCTCAAGGAAAGCAAAAAAAAAAAAAGAAACAGAAAGGGGGGCGGGGTGGGGGCGCATATATGATCAATAAAAGTTGGATCAAAGCCAAATGAAGGAGTGAAGATCTGATAAAATCTCAACTAAGTGTATCATATGCTTTTTCAATATCCAATTTAATTGATAAGAGAGGTGTTTTGATTTCGAAATAGTAAAGTTCTGATGGATATTTTGATAATTTCAAACCCTAGAAAATAGTAACGTGGCCGAGCATTGCTCCCTAGTTTGCTAAAACATATTTTTTTCATTTTAATTATTATTAGAAATAGATTTCTTAGAATTTCTAGAAATTCCAAACAAAGGGCCCTAGATAAGAATATTTGAGTGCAAAAGATCAGCTAAAACTCTATCTATTAGGTTGAAAGCGTATAACATAATAGACCAAGATTGTCCATCACTTCAGATGTAAAAAGAACACCAAGAAAACAAGGATCCCAAAGATGTGCATGATTGATGCCCATATTAATCTGGATGGAGTAATTTTATTTTTGCTAAGCCCATACATTGGGGACCATGGGAACCAAGGTACTACCTTTAGTGGGCATTGCATGTCAACCTTTTCTTACATCATGACGTAAATTATACTGCCAATCAAGGCTTGAACCTATGCCCTACTTTCCTCTAAAATACATCGCTGCCCCTTATAACTTTCACTATGTAGGCAAGAGTGAGTTCACTTTATTTCTAATAATTTTTCTGCTAATCTCTCTCTCTCTCTCTCTCTCTCTCTCTCTCTCTCTCTCAATATAATGCATTTGATCTAATCATTGGCAAGGCTCTCCCACTCTAAAGCTTATGATAAAATTCCATAAGCTCACGCTTGTGGGGCCCACCATTAGTCCATCCAAATATAGCAAACATACGATTCCACGTGTCAATCAACTTTTGGTCAAATCCGAATTTACTGGACCGTTGGGTCGACTGTATACAAATCCGAATGGACTGTTGATCATTAAATTTTTAGGACCGAGATGGAGATGATGCGTGAGAGGAAAGACTTTAAGGCTCTTTTGGAACCTGCTTAGATGTATGTTGCTAGTGTCATGTAAAGGTAGCATTGTAGATATAATTTTGGGGGAAAGGCCATCTCAATCAAATAATCATAATCATTTTTTTAGCACATATTTTATAAAATGTATCCAATGGTGAGTAATTCAAATTGGTGTCATGTTAAGATGAGTGCTAATTCAAGGAGATTAGTGAGCATGAGGGTGTTGGATTTGTCATAAGGGTCAATGTGATGCAAATCAAAGTCATCTCACAAGCAAGCAATCCGTGAGAGTTACATTTTAGAAAAACGTGACCCTATATATGAAATCCTAGCACTTAAACCCCATACCCAATTGTCAAGGAGTGAACCCGAACCCACACCAAATCAACATGGGTCCGAATATTGGGCCCATACCTGCATGAGACAAATGGTGTTGGCTTCTGGATTCTCATTGTTTCCTCTTGATTCTTTTCCTGAGTCTAGCTCAGGAAACTTGTTTGCTATTGCCAACCCACTGTCTTTTCCCTTGTTTTTCTCCCAACGATCCGGCAATGGTATTAATCACCTGTTTTTAACGAGCCCAATCCAACACCAGACTACCAGAGTTGCTTGGACCCTCCGAATTTTGTTTCCCTGCAATCAGTTTACCTGCAACTCTTCTTCAAGTACCAAACAAAAAAAATATATCAAAAAAGTCTCGGAAAAAGAACAAAATAAACCATCACAGGGGTAAGAAATTATAATCTGACCCGATAATTCAGAGCTCAAATTGACCATTTCACTTTAGGCTGGGTCCAGGTTGATATTTCTGACCCTATAGACAAATGGGTTGCTGTTGGACCCAGGTTAAGTCCATCTATTCAACAAGCCAACCCAACTAGTTCCACTGTGACCCGCCAACCAAACCCAACCTCAACCTATTAATGGTCCAAGTTGACAGAACTTAGAGCCCGTAACCCCCTCTCAGCCTTCTCGATCCAGCTCCGAAAATGCAGATCGGCTTTTTTTTAGCACAACAGTCCTTGGAGCGCGATTCTACCAAATATGGAACGAACCGTGCAAAATCTTCGATTTTTTATATATTTTCTTTTTCTTTAAGCTTGACATTTATCTTTTGAATGAAAAAACTTATTATCTTTTGAATGAAAAAACTTCTTCTGAATTATTAATTATTATTTATTTTCTTTAATTAAAGAGGATTTTACCGGAAAAATCCCCTTAGACTTGTTAAAGGCCAAAAACACCATCAATATGTTATATAGACCATAGTAGTCCCAAAGGCCCTGTTTGATATATTTTTTTATTTTTTCTCTGAGCATGGATATCCCTGCTCCTTTTACCTTAAAAAGATTTCAAACTCAAAACTCTTTTCTCCATTTTCATTCTTTTGCCCATTTTATCTAAGCAGAGACTCATCTTCTCTGAGCAGGGATTCATTGAACAAGAAAGAAAGCTGCAGGACTTTGTAGATCCCCTGATTGAAAAGGACAAACGATTAAGAAGAAAAGTGCTTCACCGAAGCTTGTATTAGAGAGATGGTGATTATATTAGAGAGAGAGAAAGAAGTGGATAATGGAAGGGAGAAGGGATAAGGGATAAGTTGTAACTGTGATGGTCGCATTCTCCTTTTGATTTGGTCTTTTGATGTTTTTTTTTTTCTTTTCGAAAGATCCCAACTTTAAAGTAGTAGAAGGAAGAAGAAGATGGGAGAAGAACGAAAATGGGAAAAAGGGTTTTGTAACCCCATTCTTCGTGTGGGCAGGGATTGTAGAAGATAATGTGGCTCAGGCCCACTAGGCCCAGCCCGACTCAGGCCCACTAGGCCCAGCCCAAGGGCTTGTACACAACTGTATATCAGATCCTCTTAGATAATGTTCTGATTTGATGCTAATTTATTTCCTTGTATAGATTAGGAGATTAATTGTTAATTCCTTGTATAGATTAGGAGATTGATTGTTAATTATTCTAATTGCCCTTGATTAGGGTGTAATGTTATTATAAATATACATACGATCCTCCTATTGAGGTATCGGTTCATCTTCAACCTTTGTCTCTTCCCCTTCCTATAATTACACTTTGTCTCTTCCTCTTCCTTTAATTACATGGTATCAGAGCCATAATACCTTGGAGATCTCATCTACATCATCAGAGCAACACAGATCATGGATTCGTGTCTTCTGGAAGCAAAACGTAGGTGATAACCTACTGTTTCTTCACTGCCATCATAGTGGCCCACCTGCGATCATCTCGAAATCCATAAGTTTACTTCCAGCCTTGGTCGTCCATCTCTCCTTGTTATTTTGGAGATTTTTTCAGCTTTTTTCAGAGATCAAAGGTAGGCGCTTTGATCCATCTTGTGATTATTCACTTTCTTTAAATAGTTTTCATCACAGCCGCACAAAATCCTTGATTCTGATCGGATCTGGATGAAACTTGTATTGCTGGAAAGGAAATTGGATACTAGTCTCTAGCTACTAATCTGATCACCAACCAGATCCCTTTGTGGGCCCCACGCAAGGATCCTACCTCAATTTTTCAGTTCGTCTGGATTGTTTTAGTGCAATTTTTTGAACTCTGTGTTCTGTTTCTGCTTGGAAGTCTCTGCTACTTCTCTGATCTCTTCTACTATTGCTGCTGTCTGCTGTTGATGCTGATTGTTACTGATTAAGGCTGATTAATCATTGATCAATCACCGATCAGTGCTGGGCCATGCACTATTAGTGCAGTGTTAGGGTTGTTAACTGCTGTATTCACCTTTGATAGCAGATCAAACCTTTCCTTTTTGGTTTGCGTGCTGATCTCTTCTCTCTACTACATTTTGACAATAATGGAAAAATATGATGTTATTCCAGTTAAGTTTAATGGAAATAATTATATGGCCTGGTCTTTTCATCTGAAGAATTTTGTAGAAGGCCAAGGATTGTTTAGTTATCTTGATGGTTCGATAACTAAACCCACTACAACTACTGACACAAAAGCAGTAGCCACCTGGTCTAAAGAAAATGCTAAGGTCATCACTTGGATTCTTAACTCCATTGACCCTTCTCTTGCCATTGCTCTTCAAGCATATACTACTGCATCTGACATGTGGGGTCATCTCAAGAAAGTTTATCATCAAACAAATAAAGCTCGCAAATTTCAACTAGATAGTGAAATTGCGAAATTCAGTCAAGGCGATAAATCGGTACAGGAGTACTACAATGGGTTTCTCACCTTATGGACTGAGAGGGATGCTATGATAATTCAGTCAGTGTCTGTTGGGTTTCTGTCTGAGGCTCTTAAATTACAAGAAGAAACCCACATCAGCCAGTTTCTTATGAATCTCAGATCCGAATTCGAATCTGTTCGGTCGGCTCTCATGAATAGAGAAGTCACCGCGAACCTGGACACATGCTTTCAAGAAGTCCTTCGAGAAGAACTTCGCATCAACTCTCAGCGTGCAATTCTTGAAGAACCAAAGGCCTTCCTAGCTCCTCTTCAAGTTGAGTCTGCTCTTCTGGCAGCCCCCAATCAAAAGCCTATTCAATGCTATGAGTGCAAAAGCTTCGGTCATCTGGCCAAGAACTGTCGGAAGAAATTGGTGTGCAGATATTGCAAACGCTCAGGTCATCTTATTGATGATTGTCGCAGCTTACAGCGAAAGAATGGACCCCAGCAGAAGCTAAATCCTTCAACCGGGCCCCAACCGGCTGCATTCCAAGTTCAAGCTTCTCTGCCTGACACAGGAAGCGCCTCTTCCGGGGCTGTATCCATGACTCCAGCCCAGATTCAAGAACTGATTCAGAACACGGTGACTTCAGCATATGCATCCATGGGTTTTAACGGTGGTCGGTATCAAACTCAGTCTCCTCTAGCATTTCCTACTTTTCATTCTTCACTCTCTAGGTCTTCCTCCATTACCCCATCTACTTGGTTTCTAGATTCAGGAGCATCAAACCACATGACTTCTGTGGAACATAGCTTTACAGCCTCTTACCCTTACCTTGGCAAAGACAAAATCACTACTGCTAATGGCGACCAATTACTCATTTCTGGAATTGGTACCATTACTTTATCTAATGTCTCTGGCCAGTCCCTCCATCTTTCCAATGTCTATTTTGTTCCAAAATTATCAGCCAATTTACTTTCTGTCGGACAACTTATTGATGATGGGTACCATATTAACTTTTCTTCCACTGGTTATGTCATACAGGAGCGGCAAACTGGGAAGGTGATCGTGACGGGGAGTAAACATGGTCGACTGTTTCTGCTGGACATTGGACATCATTCCTTATTTTCTTCTTCTTCTCCGAATTTAAATAAATTGTGGACTATCTGGCATAGTCGTCTTGGTCATGTGAACAATGCTTATTTACTTTCTTTGTTTAAAATTGGTTGTTTAGAACCCACTATTGATAATAAAATGATGTCCTCTTTACTTCAATCAAAGTGTTCAACGTGTTGTTTAAGTAAGAGTCATATTTTACCTTTTCCCATTCATCGTTCTCGTGCGTTATCATCTTTTGATATCATTCACACTGATGTTTGGGGAATTGCACCTACATTGAGTAGGACAGGGTTTAAGTATTATGTAACCTTTATTGATGATCATTCTCGATTCACTTGGATTTATTTCATGCGCTTCAAATCTGAAGTCTTTTCACTTTTCCAAAAGTTTTACAATATGGTTCATACACAATTTCAGAAAAATATAAAAATCCTTAGGTCTGACTCCGGCGGAGAATACATGTCCCATGATTTTTCTGCCTTCCTTTCTGATAAAGGCATTATTCACCAAAAATCCTGCCCAAATACTCCACAGCAAAATGGTGTTGCGGAGAGGAAGAACAGGCATATTCTTGAAACTGTTCGTACTCTCCTTCTTGAATCCTTAGTTCCTCCCAAATTTTGGTGTGATGCTGCACAGACTGCTGTATATCTTATCAATCGTCATCCTAGCTCCATTCTAGGAAAGACTACTCCATATGAAGCTCTATTTGGTCATACCCCTGCATATTCTCACTTGCGTGTTTTTGGTTGTTTATGCTTTGTCCATCTTCCGTCTACAGAGCGCACTAAGTTGTCACCTCAAGCTGCCAAATGTGTCTTCCTAGGTTACAGTAGTGAACACAAGGGATTTCTGTGTTATGACCAATCCGAGAAACGCATGCGAATATCTCGTAATGTGATCTTCTTGGAACACATTCCTTTCTTTTCCTTGTGTTTGGATACTCATCCTGTTGCTGTATCGTATCTACCACAATTCCCTGCGACTACTTCTCACCCACCACCTATTACCAATGTCTATGTCCGGCGTAACACGGTTTCTTCAGTGGGGGCTCCTAGTCCTGATCCTCTCCCTATGCTGCCTCCTGCACCCTCAGGTATTCATACATCCTCTCCTGATAGTGTTATACCCTTGCGACGCTCTAGTCGTCCTTCTGTTGCTCCTGACAGATATGGTTTTCCTGCCCTTTTCACTTCTTTGGATAGTGCTCCTATTACCACCTCTTATTCACAGGCTTCGAAGATTGCATACTGGCAGGATGCTATGACTGAGGAGTTGCTTGCTCTAGAAGCAAACAACACATGGGATTTGGTACCGACTCCTGAACGCGCCTCTGTGATTGGCAGTAAATGGATCTATTCTGTAAAGGTTAACTCTGATGGGAGTCTTGATCGCTATAAAGCCCGATTGGTTGCGCAAGGTTACAAGCAGGAGTATGGCATTGACTATGAGGAAACTTTTGCTCCAGTAGCTAAAATGACCACTGTTCGTACTCTCCTCTGTGTCGCTGCAGCACGCAACTGGCCTCTATGGCAAATGGATGTCAAAAATGCTTTTCTTCATGGCGACTTGAAAGAGACTGTCTACTTAAAACCTCCTCCGGGATATGCTTGTCCTCCTCAGCATGTTTGCAAGTTGCGAAAATCTCTTTATGGACTTAAGCAGGCTCCCAGGGCTTGGTTTGATAAATTCCGGGCAGCAATTCTTCAAGCTGGGTTTCGTCAGAGTCATTCTGATAGTTCACTATTTCTTAGATGGACACCGAAGGGTTATACATTCCTTTTAGTCTATGTTGATGATATGATTATCAGTGGCAATGATATTTCAGGCATTACGGATCTCAAGCACCATCTCACTCGCCACTTCAGAATGAAGGATCTCGGTCCTCTCACATACTTTTTGGGGCTTGAGTTTTCACGTACCAAATCAGGCATTCGGGTCCATCAGCGTAAATATGCTACCGATTTGATCACCTCAGCAAGACTTGATGATGCTCACACTTTTGATACGCCGATGGAATTAAACAACAAACTCAGTGCAGAGGATGGCCTTCCCTTGGATGATCCCTCTATTTTTCGGCGGATAGTTGGTAGTTTGCTCTACTTAACTATGACTCGACCTGATATTTCTCATGCAGTCCATACGGTTAGCCAATTTATGAGCAATCCTCACAAACCCCACCTTGCTGCTGCTTTGCGTATACTCCGCTATGTTAGAGGCACTCTTACTCATGGTCTCTTCTATCCTTCGGATACTTCTCTGCGTTTATCAGCGTATGCCGATGCCGACTGGGCTGGTTGCCCTGATTCTCGGCGATCTACCACTGGATGGTGTATGTTTCTTGGTGACTCTCTGATTTCATGGAAGTGCAAGAAGCAAACAACTGTGTCCAAGTCTTCTGCAGAGGCTGAATATCGAGCAATGTCGTCCGCCAGTGCTGAAATCATCTGGCTCCGTCGTCTTCTATGTGAATTCGGTATCATTGTTGATCATTCTACACCTCTTCATGGGGACAATACCAGTGCTACCAGAATTGCTAATAATCCAGTTTTTCATGAACGGACGAAGCATATTGAGCTTGATTGTCACTTCATCCGTCAGCATGTGGTCACTGAGAAGATAACATTGTCTCATGTCTCTACTCATGACCAGTTGGCGGATATTTTCACCAAAGCACTTCCCAAGCCACGCCATCATGAACTCACTCGCAAATTGTTGTTTTCTGCATTACCACATCAATTTGAGGGGGAGTGTAGAAGATAATGTGGCTCAGGCCCACTAGGCCCAGCCCGACTCAGGCCCACTAGGCCCAGCCCAAGGGCTTGTACACAACTGTATATCAGATCCTCTTAGATAATGTTCTGATTTGATGCTAATTTATTTCCTTGTATAGATTAGGAGATTAATTGTTAATTCCTTGTATAGATTAGGAGATTGATTGTTAATTATTCTAATTGCCCTTGATTAGGGTGTAATGTTATTATAAATATACATACGATCCTCCTATTGAGGTATCGGTTCATCTTCAACCTTTGTCTCTTCCTCTTCCTATAATTACACTTTGTCTCTTCCTCTTCCTTTAATTACAGGGATATCCCCGCCTCCCTGAGTTTTGTCTCTCATAGTGGTATCAGTTGAGACGGGGATGTCCCTGCCCAAATTAGTACTGTGAACGGGGATATCCCTGCTTATGTTAGTGCTGTGAGCGGAGATATCCCCGCCCACACGAAGACTGTGGGTGTATTCTCTCATAATAGTATATCTCATTTGAGGAATTATGACCAAATGTTCATTCCTTATTGACCTAATGCACATGTATATGTAACTGATAGAATCCCAAAATTATTTTCAAAGTTTAACCATTTCTATGTTAGTCAACGACCATTCCCATCCCCATATCCAACCATTTCTATGTAAACAAAAGCTGATGCCCAATTCTATCATCTTTTATTACGGCCAAACCTTCCTAATTAAAAGAGTAATACAAAGGAGCATTAGCTTTGGCCGTAATAGAAGATGATATAATTGGGCATCAGCTTTTGTTTACATAGAAATGGTTGGATATGGGGATGAGAATGATCATTGACTAATATAGAAATGGTTAAACTTTGAAAATAATTTTGGGATTCTATCAGTTACATATACATGGGCATTAGCTCAATAAGGAATGGACATTTGGTCATAATTCTTCAAATGAGAGATACAATTTTGAGAGACATATATCACCTATAATACTTTAGTGGACGGGGATATCCCCGCTCACAGCACTAACACAAGCAGGGATATCCTCGTTCACAGTACTAATTTGGGCGGGGATATCCCCGGCTCCCTGAGTGTTGTCTCTCAAAGTGGTATCAGTTGAGACGGGGATATCCCCGCCCACACGAAGACCAGGGTTGCAAAACCCCTTTTTCCCTTTTCGTTCTTCTCCCAACTTCTTCTCCCTTTCACTACATTGAAGTTAGGATCCTTCAAAGAAAAAAAACACTAAAAGACCAGATCAAAAGGAGAATGCGATCATTGTAGTTACAACTTATCCCTTCTCCCATCCATTACCCACTTCTCTCTCTCTAATATAATCACCATCATCTATTTCTATTGTACATATACATTGTAGAAAAGAAAGAAGGAAAATGGTGGGGGAGGTGTACAAATTGACCCCCTCTATGGAGTACAAATTGTTGACTGGTGCACTTGGATGACGGATCTGGATAATCTTTTTAGTTGATAACACTGTTTTAGTGCCTAGGTTTTCTTAGGAAGAAGTTCGCCGCCTTTTCCAAATGAAGCTAGAGAAATTCCCGTCTCTTCTTCTTCATTAGTGTTGGTAATGGCATAAGAAGGATTAGGGTCTGGATCTAAGGGGTGGTTGAGCTTGATCATTGTGAAAGAGAGAAGAAGATGAACGAAAAGGGAAAAAAGGGTTTTGGGACTTTTTTAAGTAAAAGGAGCAGGGATATCCCTGCTCAGAGGGAAAATAAAAAAAAAATACCAAACAGAGCTCCTGTGATCACTATGGTCTTTATAAGACATTGATGGCATTTTTTGGCTTTGACAAGTCTAAGGGGATTTTTCTGGTTAAATCCTCTTAATTAAATTGTAAATTTAAAAAAAAATATTTTTTATACTTGACTATATAGATAAGATATATTTACGCCAATTAGTTAATTGTTTATAAAACCACAAACTCTTTGCTGTATAGGCGCTCCGGACATATAATTATTTTAAAATTTAACGGGCCACCTCCCACGCTGGGCACTTAGTGACAGAGTTTACTTCCCAGTCGGATTTCAGCTAACATTTCTTACCAAAATTCAAGCCATGTTGTTCTTATACTTCTACACCAACTCCGCCTTATCCACCCCATTTCTTACAGGTAACTATGATATCCAAATGCATGAACCATCATTAATGCACATACCCAATCACCAGCACTGTGGTTTGGGAAGATCCAAATAGGCCCCATTGAGATTTTCCAGAATCTCAAAAGAGGTCGAAGGAATGTGCTATTAATCATTCAGGATTTCTTGAAGTCCTGAAAACGCACCTATTAATCATCCAACCAGTGAAAGGCAATTTGTAAGTAGGGCTAGATCTTCAATCCCTTCGCCTTCACATCAATAGGTCTACCTTGTTCTGTAATGTACCTGAGCACTGGAAGCTGCTCAAAGAACAAGCCAAATAAAGTGCAGCTCCATTAAACACAAAAATACAAAAGAAACAAAAGCAGCAAGCAAGCAAACAAAGTGAAGAAACTAGTCATCTGCTTCCATGGATTCTGAAGCATAATATGGAATCAAGGAAAGCTTGCTACTATTGAATCCCATTGGTCTATACAAATCTCTCGTGAAAGTGGCCCGCTCATACCACCTCTTTACACAGTGACAGCACATGGGACACATTTCTCATCACCATTAAACTTAGCTGTGGGCAATGAAGAATGATTTCAACTTCACAAGAATCACAACCTCCAGAAACAAAACCAATTTAACCTATTCCTACCTAAAACTCGAGCCAAATGAATCATCGGCAGATGCTAAGTCCCACCACGAACTATTTTGCAAATATTACATACATGGACACCACATCCTCGGATTCAAACAATGACATAGCCCAGAAAAATGGGGGCAATCATAGTTAAAAATGAAAAGAAAAAAAAAATATAGGCCAAGGGGAGGCAAGAGCTAGACCACTTTAACTCCACTGGGGCGCTTTCCTTCCATTGCATCTTTCTTGTTGCGGCAGTCAGCACAGAGGAAGGGGCCTTGCCAAGGCTTTGAGCTAGTAGAGAAGATTCCCCCAGCATGAACAGAAATACCCTCACTCGGAGCTAGATCCACTTGGCAAACAGCACAAGTAAAAAGACTGGATGTTGCCCGCCCTGTGGAAGAGTCAGTCCCTAGCCTGCACAATTTGTTCACAGAGAACTTGAGAACATCACCTTGGGGTTGGGGTCAGGGATTTATGAAACAGCAGCAAATAAATAAGATGAAATATAATCATGAGCAAACACGTAAGAAAATTTTCTCCTGCAGGAGCGTGCAAACAGACTTGTCACCAAAGGCGGGACCCCTCTGAATTTCACCGGGCCCCTCATGACGAATGGCACCAATAAACAGTGCGCAGTGCACGTGCAGGAGAAAATCAACCAACACAGTTATTAACTCATAATGACTGGTGATTCAATGGAAGATAGTAACCAGCTCAAACAGTCAAATTAACTATCCAAGCCAATACTGCAATGGTTTGACACAAGTCATCCATCGAGAGAGATGATTCTTAGGCTTAGCTCCTACTAGAGACCAAAAGATCACCACTAGAACAGAATCTGATCCACTAAAACAAGAGGGATCCGTGGTTATGATCCTGACCATCGATCTGAAACTGCAGAATGGAATATCTCAGATATGTTCCATAAAGAGGGGACAGGGCTAAAATTAAGATGTTGATTATGATAGATGGTAGCAAAACTACAATAGTAATCTGTAAAAAATAGATAAGGAGGGTCTCCCAGTTTAGGATTTTTTTTTTTTTTTTTTTTTGGAGCTTAGGAGATTTTCAGGCATCTCAAATCGGTCACGGGTCTCTTTGAGGAATGAAAACTGAAACTGATGAAAACTATCATGGGACAGACAAATTTTATCAGGGACACCTGCCATAATGGTGGGCTCCACTGCCCTACCAGGTGCGTAGAAGCTATGTGAATCAGGGGTCTACCAAGAATTAGCCCAATAACCATTTGATGTCAACTGGCTATATCGAGGGTTAAAATGAAAGATACTAAATCACGACACTTGTTGATGTGTAATGCCCAAGCATAAGTCCTTAAGTAACTCTTCCCTAATGTATCAATTACCAAAATATAAATTAGACATCCTAGAAGTTAGATACTTCTTTTCCAACTAATCTATCAGCAACTTTTTTTTTACAAATGGCATGCCAAACTAAGATCCCATACACTTGGCAGAGTTTTGAATCTTGTCCTCTGAGTCAAGCCCAACCCTGGTCAAATATTTAGTCAGCTCATCAAGTCATTAGGGAATTTCAGAAATCTAATGTTCATTTTTTTTTTCATTAAGTTTTTTGGATGGCACAGTCGTTTGCATATGTGCCAATAAGAGAAAAAAAAAAGATCAGTTGCATACATTTTTTAATATTTAATAATTACCAAGCTGCTATTTAGCAAGTCTTACTTTTGGATACCGATCATTCTTTTCCATAAAGGGTTTGTTTGATTTAAAACTTATTGTCTTATTCAAACATATGTTTGAGTGCTTTAGACTATTTGGGAAGTTTAAGTGAATCTCTGATTGAATCAGCTTCAAACCTTTTGCCTCTGTTTTGAAAAATAATAAAAGGGTAACTTCTTCAAACAAACATCAGTCTAAGGAAATCAAACTACTTTGCACATCAGCTGGTAGCTCAGTGGGTGAGGCACCTCTCCACAGAAACAACCTGGGATCCATCCCTAGTTGTTGCACTAATGGTGAGAGACTTGTGCGAGTGAGTGGGTTGGGTGAGTGAGTACTTACCTTTCTAAAAAAAAAGACAACTTTTTTTTTCTTTACAAGTTTGGACATGTGACTTTAATTATATGACAAGTTTGCCTGTACTACGTGTTACTCTATAAAGTGTCTATAGTACTAAAAATATATCACAAGTTTGCTTTTTTCAATTGAATCGGATACACCAGACCGACTATTTGCAAAAGGAACAAATTTAAACAGCTCTATTTCAAATAGATCTTGAAAAGTACACAAGTCAGAAGAGTCCTTTGACTCACTATGACTCGGTAGACTTTCAAGTGGAGCCACGCAGGGGTGGAATTTTTTTTTTTTTTTTTTTTTGGGGGTGGGGGGGGGGGGGGGGGGGGGGGGGGGGGGGGGGGGGGGGGGGGGGGGTGGGGGGGGGGGGGGGGGGGGGGGTGCGCCCCCTCCCAAAGTTCTGGAAATCCTATTTACGGTCCTTCTGGTCCCATGATCTTCTGATGGATGGCCCCTCCTTATAATATTAATTAATCAATATAGTTTTTTATTCTAAAAAAGTAAAAAAATCATAGCAGATTTTGGGGAAGAAATATTAGAATGATGGAAGAAAAGAAAGGAAAGGAATGAGGACAAAAAATAATTCTAAAAAAGGAACAAAATCATAGCAGATTTTGGGGGAGAAAGATTAGAATGATGAAAGAAAAGAAAGGAAAGGAAATGAAGGAAAGAGGAAAAACAATTCTAAAAAAGTTATGTTTTAATTGTGATTATCTATGTTACTATGTTAGAATAAATCCAATTGAAGTAAATTCTTTTGATGAGATAAAACTAGTGGGACCACCCCTTTGAATGGTCTAGATTTTAAATATAGGCCTTGCTCATAAATATATAATAGTGGGCATATTTGTTTGTTCCAAAATAATAGTCAAGAATTTCACTTTTGAGTGCAAGTTGACAAGGGTTATGACATGAACTTCTGAGATACTGATTTTTCTAAATAACAGTAATGTAATTTCACTTTTGAGTGCTATCAATTATGTATTTAATTATTAAAATTTGTAACTTTTTAATAGATTTTTTTTTACTTTGGCCCACCCTAAAAAAAATTCCTGGTTCCGCCCTTGGAGCCAAGTCTTTCGGTTTATAGAGACCTTAAGAGACCTAGCCATCCAGACCATTTAGAATCTGAACAAGAATATTGCTGAAAAAACCTTTAACATTTTGATACATTATTCCACAGATAAACTAAAGCTACAATATAGCCAAGCTCTTATAAACGGGAAAAAAAGATACATAAGTAGGGTGGATCCAATTAATATTAAAATCAAATCTAAATTATTAGTCCCAGGTGTGCATTCTGCCTGTTTAAGTGTGTGTTTGTGTGTAAAAGAGAGAGGCTCTGTGTGTGTGTGTGTGTGTGTGTGTGTGTGTGTGTGTGTGAGAGAGAGAGAGAGAGAGAGAGAGAGAGAGAGAGAGAGAGCAAAACCTTTCTGCAAGCATTGCCGAACCTTCTTCAAATAGTTCTTCCACTATACCTACAGCAGATAGCTTCTTTGCCAATTTACTGGTGGAATCACGAGACTTCTTACGAAAGATAAGAGATCTAAGTCTGTTTGGCTTTTTGCGTGGGGAGGAAGGAGATATGGGATGATCAGGTGGAATTATGTCAACCACAATACAGGTAGTGTCATCTTTCAGCCCCCTTGACCTCAATGCTTCCTATATCATCATATGTGACGAGGATGTGTTACCATACAATTGATTTATCATGCATATACAAGAAGATCAGAAGTTCAATTATGATTTATGAAAATGCAAAAGCATTCCAGCCAGAAGGAATTAAGAGTCACGTGCCCCAAAAAAAAATGTTAGTTTGCTAATGTTCCGTTTCCATATGTGCAGAGCCCATGCCTTAAAAAATTGAGACCATTGATGTGACCGGGCCCTCTACCATGAATGTAAAATTTCTCAAATATTCTAAATGTTCATTTCCCCTTCCAGCCCTCTTCCTGGACTGTTGTAGTAATCAATTATTACCAGTATCTAAGGACTCCAGGTTAAAGAGTCTAAAAATGTTCCCATCTGGAAGATTTTTAAAGACGCTATCTGATGTGAGGCTCTATTAGATCAATAGTCCTGATCATTTAATCAGTCTCTGGCATCTAAGAGAAAGGAATTAACCAACTACACATACGTAGAGGCTCCTCTGAGCCAGAATATTGCTCAAGCACCAACTCATGGAAGCTGGAGCTAATGAATGACTAAAAAGAGAACTTGAATTAAGTTAAATTAAATTACCTTCACAACTTGCCTGGCGGCAAGCTCCGCAGGCAATCCACGGCAGGACTTTGCAGCCATTTCAGATGATAATGCATCCCAGATGCCATCAGAAGCAATAATAAGCCTCCCCCCAGCACTAGATAGCTGGTGTGATATTGAATAAGATTAGGACTGATTAAAGAGGCATGTAAAAAAATATCCAGCACAAAACTGTGTTATCAAACCATTGAATGAGTTAAAAAATAATATGGATTTTAGATAAATGAAGACACAGTACAATATGGATACCAGACCAAATAAATAGAAATTGATACAAAGGAACATAAATACCTTTACTTGTTTTACATATGGTATTGGAACAATAAATTCACCAACATCCATGTCTCCTATTGACCTTGAAAGACAGAGACCACCAGGCCAGCAACGGAGAGGACCAATCTGCAAGCAATTACCTAAAGCTGATAAGCATGATTTATCAAATTTCTCTTCTTAAAAAATTAAAATTAATAATAACAATAATTTAATAATAATAATAATAACAACAACAACTGAACCATGATTCATCAAACTTTTTTTTTTTTTTTTTGAACAGTAAGGCTTCATCAAACATTACAAATCACAATTCGAGTTTTTGCAAGTCAATCTGCATGACTAAGCACAGTAATACAGATATGACATAGGTGCACCATATCCAAGCCCCCCACCATGTGGATGGCTCCATCCAAAAACCAGATAGGTAGATTCATCAAGAGATTCACACATGTATGCATATATTAGATGTTAACTAGGATACATATTTCTTTATCTATTCAGTATTCACTTTGTAAACATATGGCATGCCTGATGGTAAATCAGCCTATTTTTTGTTCCAAAAAATAAAATCAGATTTTGGACCAAGGCATATAAATGATGAGGCCTGCCAAATGAACTGCTCAGCTCTCACACATGAAATGGCTTGATATAAATAATTTGTTTTTCTTAGTTCAAATAATGTTGTGCCAAAGCAGAAGCGTCTCACCTCAGCACCACCAACAATGCTGAGCCTACCAACTTCACCTCCACTTGCAGTCACACGTTCCCTCCTGCATCCCAAATTAAACAATCAAAAGGGTGTTTTGCAAACCATAAAAGGAGTCAATGATATAGATACCCACTCTTCAGCATTTTCTTCTAGCCTATGGTCAACGGTCAAGTTAGAAACAGCTCCACCCTGAGCATCCAAAATGCAGCGAGAGTCCCCGACTGATGCAACTGTGACGGTCCACCCATCAATTATCACAAATGTAACAGTGGTCCCAGAAGTTTGTCCTGGTGACATTAAGGCAATGGCAGGCAGCATTAGCTATATATTAGCCCAAAAAAAGGGACCTTAGGCACCAAAAGATAACAAGAACCATGCCTCTGCTCTGGAACTCCTTGTCGGTCTTCACAAATCCTGCAACTAATGCACGTGGTAGAGCTTGAAGCCACTCATCCCGCCCAAGCCCACGAGGAATCGCACCCAGTACATGATTTAACAAATTCTCTTTAGTAAATATCGCAGCAGCATTGCCGTTGTGCCCATCAAAGATCTGAAAATAAGTTCATCAGATAATAAAACACTGACCATTGCAAAGATTGGGCAAACAGGAACCAGACTATATTTTAAAAAAATGCCTTTTCCACCTAATTATTAACAAAACCAATTTGCTGATATCGTCTTGCGATATAAATGCCAAAAAAACGCACCTCAGAGGGGAAAAAAAAAACACAACTTTGAGAATGCAATATGGAAAACAATAATCAAGGGATGGATTGTGTTTTACAGGGATGAAATCAGTCAACAGCTACTCTGTGATATGCATTGGGTAGCTAGCAGAAGTGTTTAAGATGGACGATAACTGGATAAGGTTTAAACTCCAACGCCAGTATCGGGAGATGGAGAAAGAGATACAACGATTATGACAAAAAATGGACACTATGAAAGTAACATCGCTGGGAACAGTCTTTAATTGTTAGATCAACTAAGCAAATCTGTTCAAGGTGCAATTTGCTAAGTGAAAAATAAAAATAAAAATAAACCTTTGGCCACTTTCTTCAGCTTTTATGGAATTGTAGACAATCTGTTCGAGCACTAAACAAGAAACCCACTTCCATGCAGACATGCATTTGAGGCCATTTCGATAGTTTTAAAATAGTTAAAAAGATCATTTTGTATCTTTTCATAAACTATTTTCTGCCAGCATTACCATTTACCGATTGGAGATAAAATGAGAGAAAATCGACTGAGATGGTTCGGCCATGTTATAAGGCGCCCAACGGAGGCACCTGTTAAAAGGTGTGAAAGCATGGAGATTGCCAGGAGTAGGAGAGGGAGAGGGAGACCCAAGAGAAGTTGAAAATAAACTATTAAACATGACATTGCCTACATGGATCTAACGGAGGACATTGCCCTAAACAGATTTGATTGGCGTCGACAAATCCATATAACCGACCCCACCTAGTGGGAAAATGCTTGGTTTGGTTTGGTTTGGTTTATTACCATTTACCAGACAGCATATGGAGGAAAATTATTATCCATAGCCACAATTCCAGAAAATCACTTTTTCAGAATAATGATGTCCAAGATAAAACAGCATTAAACCACGACCCTGGTTTTTCCATTTTCTGTTTAAAGTATATAATATGATATGAATAGAGACAAAGTAAAAGGCATAGAAATATACTGCAAACACCGAGAATGTGGATGAAGCATTTCCAGGAACTCTTTGACAATCTGTTTTCATCAAGAAGTAGTCCTCCCCTTTCTTTGATTGTGCAGCACATCCGTATCTCACATTTGGCTTCTCCAATTTCTCATTTCTGAGTTCTCTACTGATCAAGGCGGCGAGAGGCACAAGATTATGGTGACGCTTCCCTTCTCCTGACGTCGCCATATCACCTCCCGTCTATCAAATTCACCTTCACAATCACAAAACATAAAATCAAACCCTCAGGTAGCAAAGGTGGACCTTTTCTAAACTGATTCATGGTCATCAAAACATCATCTTTACATGAATAATCAAAGCCTATCAAACAGTCCAAAAGAAACCAAGAAACTTAAATTTCTATGCCTGTTTGCCCTCTTTATGGAAAGCAAATAAATAAATAACCCAGATACAGAACTAACCAAATCCGTATCTGATTTGGCCTACCCACTGTAATCCATGCATCCCAAATTGCAAGTGGAATGGATAAATGGCAGAATAGATTTCAATCCATTACATTAGGCAGTGAGGATAAAGACTTCAAGCAGACTGCATGGGATATTATTTTCTTCCTTTTTTCCATCCTAATTCAGAACCAATTTCAATTTTGTATGTCCCTCAAATTAATGGCAACATGAATACGCTGCCGGAATCAACAACCAAAAGCATGAAAGAAACAACAAGGTTGGAAAACCCATTCCAGCCATTTGCCAAAATTATCTGATCACACCCAACTTTTATTCTTTTACCAGCTGATTAGGGACGTGTAGTGTTCATGGGTGTGTAAGTTCGAGAAAATATCTGATTGTTTCGGGTCAGATCTGCAACACGACTTAAATAAATTTGGGTTCGAGACCGTCCTATGCACCTACTGGTTCTCACTTCCACTACTAAACTTACAGACAGCTCTGAATTGGGTGAAAAAATAATCCACCAAAAGGTCATCCAACCAGGTCCATAGCACCCATCAAAACCAACCAAAAAACAACAACAACAACAACAACAATAATAATTAAAGCAAACAACCAATGAAAGAAGCAGATCTGCATCTATCCTCACCACTGTTTTCTAATTCTCCATTTCCCAGACAACAATTACAGACCATTTAGGCACTTCCCCTTTCAGATGAAAATAACGCTATCCACTAAAATCCTCATTTTTTTTCAGCCAAAAACTTCAGCATCCATATAAGTTCCGATCATAGTAACACTCATCCCAATCATAATTTCTAACATAAACCACAAAATCCACAACAAAAGGGGAAGACCAACACCTGTCCCAAACAAGTCATTCCAAACACAAGTGAACATGAGTTTTTTTCTCTTTCAAAGAAAAGAAAAACAACTGAGGATTTGTGCTCAGCTGAATGCATCTTCTTGCATGTGAATTCAGCAGGCTTTGGAATCCCCAATTCATGCTCAGTGCTTAGAGAAAGCATACAGATCTGAAAGAGAGAAAAAAAAACCCACATATCCGATCCCTCCCCTCGGACTACAAAATCCTCAAAATCTTAGATTTTGACCAGCACCTAGCGCCAAATCCGCTGAAAGCTTCTGAATGGATTAACACATACACAGACAACAAAAAAATCATTTTTTTTTCCACAGAACCGTCACTGCACAAACATTCCACTACAACCAGCATCGATTCACCACATCCAAACACTATCTCAGGAAAAAAAAGAGCGAGAAATGCAAATTCAATGCAACAGAAGTACTTCAAATTACCTCATTTCACAAGAGAGAGAGAGAGATATGTCTGTCTGTTGTTCGATGATCCTCAAATGCAGCAGATCTGCTTGGATTGCAAGCAACCAAAACAAGAAGAAGAAGAAGAGATACGAAGAAGAAGAAGAAGAAGAAATCAACACGGAGAAACGCGGAATGATGACGAGGTATGAACTGTAAGACCTAATAATCAAATCCCTAAATCCAATAAAGAAATGATAGAATATGAAAGAAACCCTAGATTTATTCAAAACCGAACCTACCAAACGGATTCACCAGCATCTTTCTTCTACTTCTTCAAGTCTTCTCTTCTGATGTAAAGAATGAGAAGACTCGATTAGTTAGAAAAAAAAGACTGGTTCTCTTTCTTGCTTCGCTTTCCACTTTCTACTTTATCCTACGTGTGTTACTTCTTTCTTGTTTTTTCATTTCCGCGTTTGGGAGTGGAAAGAAAACGATTTTTATCACACTCTTCGTACTTTTCGGAACTTTTGGTGTATACGGTAAGAGAAGAAGATTAAAAGGAGTGAAAAGAGAAGTTAATTGCCTAAAATCGTAAATTTAACCAACTTTTTTTTTTTTACCAATTCCTCAATCCCAGAAGGAAGCTGGAAAATTTTTTCTGTAGCTCAAGTGTGGTCGTGTAACTTCGAACCTACAATTTCCGGGTACAATTCGTGTTTCTTGGGATTAAATTTAACTACCTTGACTCTCGAGATTTGTTTTATTTTTTTTTTTTTTGTTGTTGTTTTGTTTTGGTAGAAACATCTTGTTGGTGTTGGGATGTTGGGGTTCAAAAGATTAGATATGAGATATTTTTTCAGGTAAAAATATTTGGTGGATTTTGTTGGAAAATTCCCGTTTTGACTATTGTGAAAGATTAAAAAGGACACTGTCTAAACGGCTGGGACACCCTCCGTTGTAAATATACGGCTGGGACACCTTTCGTTGTATATGTATATATATGGGAGATGCTCATATAAGAGATATTTTTTACTTTATATAAGAGATAAGATGGAGCCCTCACATCCATATCTAATGTCAACAATTTAAATGTGAGGACCCTACCTTTATCTCTCGTAGTAAGGTGATGCTAGCATTTTTTTTTTACCTGTGTGGGACTTGCCTATATGCTATATACATGAACAATGATGTCTCCGCTCGTTTTCTTCTTCCTAAAACTTATAGCCATCAAGTTCACTTCGTCTGTAGTTTTCAAAAATGCAAAGAGAAGAGAGATCAACAGTTCGGATTTGTTTTTAGTTCGCAAAATAAACAAGAAGGATCCAAACGAGCTAGTCACTGGAGGAAGTTGGATGGTTCTTAAATCTATTGCAGATTCAAGGGCGGGGCTTCGATCCCAAATCTCAGGTGGGCCACGGTTGCTAGATTTCAGGAAAGAAGAGGAGAGATCAAATTCAGATCAGATCTCCGATGGTCCACTTCAATCACTGCAGAGAGAAAGACAGAGAGGAGATATGGACTCATAGTCATAGGTAATTGCCACACACCAGAGTGGAAAGAGGGCTCTTTGTTGGGTTTCCTGAAGAATTGATATTTGAGGGTCTTTTTGGTCTTCACAGAGCCTAAGAGAAATTTTCTAGTAAAACCCTTAATAAAGTTTACTGGTATCGTAACGGTAGATATTTTCTTGAAATCCAATCCACTGACGAGTGAAAATTCAATGAGTGTAAAATTAGTCATAATGCCAGATCAAGAGATGAGAAGAGTTGCACTTACCAAAGGTGGCCCAAGTGAGTACCATAGAGATGGAGTACGCATGCAGTTTGCTCGTATGAGAACATTCTCCCCTATCCCGTCTCCACCTCATATCCGTCACTCTACACTTTAATAATCCTTTGGTAGAGTTCACCTCACCATAAACCCCTATGTTTCTTAATGCAAACAAATAGGCCCTATATGAGATAATTGGCAACAAGGAAAGTATTAAGTTTAGAGGATTTTATTATGGTAAAGCCTATTAAGATAAATATTTCAACTCCTTACTTCTTCCATTACTTCGAAGAAGAAGATGAGTATAGCATATTCCCAATCAAAGAAAAGTCGTTCAACTAAAGGATTCATGGGAATTATTCCCAATGGAGTTACATAAATGTTTCTCGTAAAGATTTATGCTTGTGATATGCATATCTATCCAGACTATCCTGATATGAGTAGGTTGGATTAAGGCATGTTGATTCTTGGACTACCAGAGTATCATTCTCAATCTTCACATTCTATTACCATTAAATGGAAGGTTTATTTGAAGGTTATTTTGAATATTAACATTTGCTTCTTCACTTTTGACAAATGCATAACTCTTAAAACTCTTAGAATCCAGTTACGTCAAGATGCCCCCAATGAAAAACATTGAGGCTATATCAAAGGCTAGGATAATTTGATGGTTTGACTTTTTGGCTCCCCTTTGTCCATAAGGAGACCTTTCCACTAGCCCTCCTCTAATCAATAGACATGTACCTAAGTAGGCCCTATGAGTTGGATTGCATTTTAAGAATATGCAGTCTACTCATAGGAGAACATTGCTCATAGATAAGATCTCCACTTTCCTATATATTGAATTACGAAGAAGTGATGGTTGAGTATTGATTTCCCATTTTCCCTTGATTCTATTTCCGTGAAAGTAAAGGTCATGCTCATTTTTTAAATTCACCATTAATCTTAATTTTAACCATATATGACATGAATTCCTATGTATTTTTAATGCAAACAAATAGCACCATAAAGATGAATATTGTACAATATAAAACCCATGGTTTAAAATCGCGGTATCGGTCAAGCCAGAAAATCAATACAGTATCGGCATCGGTCGGGTTATCCGTCCATCGCGGTCGTGGTGTGAATTTTTTTAATCCAAAAAACCCATAATATTAGAAAATGCTGAAAAATAATATTTTTTCCATTAGCAATAATAATAAATCAGAATATCGATCTCCCTAAGTAATGACATCCTGTATCGCTGTCTTATCTTTAATTGTTAAAAATTTTAAGTTGTCGTGTTTAAATCTTGGGCTGATTTTTATAATTTATAAGTCTATTGATATTGCCCATGATGACCATTATAAAACATTACTTTTTTCTTTCACATTTTTTGTAAGTGATCAATATGAAAATTCTATTGAGGGCCCATTATGGAGGCATTTATTTTGAGTGATTTAATTTTTTTCATTAGTGGGTCCTTTAAAGGGGCACAAGTTTTTTTTTTTTTTTTTTTTAAGTCCAGATAGTCCGAGGACTTGGGGTTACCATTGTTTTGTCCACTACAAAGTATTTCAAATTTCTTAAATCTTTAATAAAAAAATTTTACACAATCAAGCTTATAGTGGGCCCAACTTGTATTTGAGAATGTTTTGTTAAAGGTCCATTCAAGATGAACATTTATTTGAATACTTTCATTCTTTTATAAGCAGACTTAATTGAAAAGTAATGTATAAATATATATATATATATATTGGTAAAGACGTATAAAATATATTAACAAAAGCCTATATACCAGGGCTTTATTCGTAGGCTCCACTGTAGGGCCCATATGTTAAGTTTTGTTTACAAATGGTGAGCCCACAAATTGAGCCCATCAATATACTCGAAATGAAAACCCTAAAAAGAGGGCTTTTTCGCCTTTCAATAAAAAGGATGTGAACTTGGGGGACACCTGGAGAATGGAAAAAGAAAAGAAAAATGGAAACAGAGGAGAAGAGGAAGAGGAAAAGAAAGGAGACAAGGAGAAGAAGAAGAAGAAGAAGAAGTCCAAAGTCCATGCACAGTCCCCATAAGAGGCGTGAGCAGTCCAAGGGGTAGCAGTAGAGGTTTCAGGTGAGGCTCTCTTCTCTTCCTCCTCATCTTTCTCTAGCTCTCTATTTCTTTGTTTCATTTTTTATTTTATTTTCTCTACAACACATGCATGATCTAGTTTTCTCTTCTTATTTTTCCCCACTTGTAATAGCATTTAATAAATCTCTCCTCTGCTCCAAGTTCCTCTTCATCCTCTTTAACCCTCCTCTTTGCCAAAAAAAAAAAAATTTGTCGTTACGACCAACATTTGGAAAATAGCGGTCATAATGGCCGATATTAATGCGATATCGACCAACACAAGACTGCTACAAATATCTCAATAAGATATTGTCGCGGTATGGGCCGATTCCAATATGTATCGACTGATATTTAAAACCATGATAAAACCCCATACGCATTCGATCCTCAAAATAGGCCATACAATTGGGTCCATGTAAAGTCCAACATTCTCTCACTTTGTTCATACAGGCCGGCTTTGCAATAAAGCAAGAAAAGTCCTTGCTTTAGGCCCCAAACATCACATTCTATTAAAGGCATCTTTTCGCATTCCAAAAAAAGTAACTACCATCCTTTTTTTTTCTCTCCTAAAATATAATGCCCATAATAGTAAGGGGAGTTCTGTTGGCACCTCAAAAATTTCTCTTCCCACCGCAAGAAAAATAAAAAATGAGTTTTCCTAAACTAGCCCCCTCCTCCCTCCTCCTCCCTCTCCCTGCCTCCCGTTCCCTTCCTCCCTCTCCCACCATCCACCCTCTTCCCTCATCTCGTGCCCCCCTCTCCCTTTTTCTTCCTCCCCTTCTATTTTCTTTCCCTATTCTCCCTTCCTCTTCTTCCCTCCCTTACTCTTCTTCTCCCTCCCCCTCCCCCTCCCCCTCCCCCTCCTAGTTAACGGCGGGGAGGGAGATCGAGCTACAGCAAGCGGAAACTAGTAGCGGCAGCAGGGCTGGTTTCCACCTTCTGTAGCCCGATCTCCCTCCCCGCCGGTAATTGGGAGGGGGAGGGGGTGGAGAAGAAGAATAGGGGATGGAAGGAGAGGGAATAAGAGGAAGGGAGAGAGGGAGAAAAGAGAAAGAAGATAGAAGATAGAAGGGGAGGGAGGAAGAAAGAGGGAGAGGGGGAGGGAGACCGGCCAGCCGGCCGGGGCTTCTGCCCGGGCTGCCGACCAGGGCTCCCTCTTTGTCGGGAGACTGGGGGGGAGATGAGGGAAGAGGGTGGAGGGTGGGAAAGGGGCGAAGGGAATAGGAGGGAGAGAGAGGGAGGAGGAGGGAGGGGTAGTTTAGGAAAAAATACATTTTTTGTCTTCTAGTGTGGCGGGGAGAGGAAAATTTGTGGTGCCTAGAACTCCCCTAATAGTAATTATTATCACATCCCACTAAAGTTGTCTTTTCACATTCCAAAAAAGAAGCATTAAAGTATAGTTTGGATCCTGTTTCATTGAAATAGGGAGATATTGTTTCATCCTATCAACATTCGCCACCTATATAAAATCTCTTATTTTCCTTTTTTTCTCATTCCAAGGAAGCAATTGAGAAGGTGAATTAGTTGGAATAAGATTTTATATAGATGGTGAATGTTTATAGGATGAAACAGTATCTCCATTTTCAGCAAAACCGAGGATCCAAACTCATTAAAGTAACTATTATCTTTCTTTTTCTCTACATAGTGTCTTTTCAAATCCCAACAAATCTCATTAAATATATATAGAAACAATTGACTTCTTTTTAATTTGCAACCCATGTTTCATTTCATATATATAGCTACTATAAGTACTGTAGGGTCAAATGCAAATTGTTCAAGTGCCCTTTCAAATTTCAATCTTTACCTGGTGGACCACGCCAAATTGGATAGCTAAGATTGGCAAGAGTGTTTGCAATATTGAGTCCGCGATATTATTATTAATTATAATTTGATAAGCCACATGTTATAGACTCAAATTTGATATGATTCAACCAGTGACTTGACTACTTAATTGCCAGATTAAATTGACACAAATATATCTCTAGGGATATGAATCCCCAATCCATTCAATACTATCAATATCTTAATTATGATGTTCAACTTCTGTAATCAAGAAGACTTCAAAAAAAAAAAAGAAGAAGAAAAATTAAAAAAAATTAAAAGGTTTAATTATAGTTTAACATTTATATTATAACTACTTTTCTCCAATAAAGCATAAAGCAATAGAAACACCTATTTATCATACCACATCTTTTCCTTGCTTCTTCCCCTCATTTGCATCTATCTCTTTCCACCTAATAGATTAAAATATTTATCTAAAACAGCAAGGTTAGTTAAGACAAGAAAGGGGGCATTTACTATTAGCAAGAAAAATAAATTTTAAATAAATATTTACAATAATATTAAAAAATAGAAAATGCTACATTTAGGATTGTCGCTTTAAGCCTCAAATTATCTCGAGCCGGCCTCTGTTCATGTGATGATATTCATCATTCTGTCACTAACTTAAATAGTATGAGGGACTCATTGGCACCTTGGAAATTAACCGATTAGAGACTGCACAAATGGGAAGAGCTTATTTCATGGTTCAAATGCAGAGTGATCCAAGTTGACATAACTCAAAGGTCTGAAAGGCAAATGAGTTTGATTGAGTCTGTCAAAGCCCATTAAACTCACCTAGTTACCAGATCCAATGCCCTTCTGATCAGTCCTTGAGTTTTAGGACTATGGTTACGTTCTTATATTATTAATTAGACCAGTCTAATTACGAAACTCAACCTGACTCATGGGATCATCAAGTCTAGTAACTCATAACTCAGGTGAGTATGACCGTCGACTCGATCTGATCACTTGCCAAATAAGTGACATGCTGAGCTGAGTCGACTTTGCTAAGAGAGGGTTAGTCTGAACAAGTTGTTAATAGATGGTCTAATCACACATTTGTTGAAAACAAAATATTGTTGTTGTTGGATTAGATGCAGCTAATTAAACAATACTAGGTTGTTTTATGCCTTTTTAGTTGCTGGAACCCGGTTGTTTTATTTAGATGCTTTAAGAGTATGATTCTCCTGATATCTAACCCACTTCTCTATTTTAAATCGTCTAGTAAAAAACTCAAGGGGTAGCTCAGTTGGCTTAGGACTATGGGGCTGCAGGAGAGTTTACCTGGCTTCCCTCTGGGCCCGAAGGGATTAGTCCAGTCCAAAGGGTTGGAAACCCTCCGATAGCAAAAAAAAAAAAAAAAAAAAAAAAAAAAAAAAAATTGTCTAGTGAAATAGGAAGTCAATTTCTGTGTATTCGTGCGGAAAACTTTCCAAAGAAAAGATAGTTTTCATCGCAAATTTCATTATCTAAGATGAAAGTACTTTTCACAATCTTTTAGATTCAAACTCAAAGAGATGGAAAAATCATTTTCCACAATCTTCAGGAAGAGGTAGAGAAGCAACTCGATCCATAAACAGAAAGAGGTTTCACTGCAGTGGACAATGGAAAGTTAAAGTATGGAAAAGTAATGTTCATTTTTATTTTATTTTTTTTATTTTCCATAAGGGCTTGTTTGTTTCCGTGGAATTCACGGCTTTCTAGGAACTCATGGCAAACTGAGTTCTAACATAGGAATATTAAGGACATGAGGGATAAAGGATATATGGCGTTAATTTTTTTCTAGAATTTGATTTATTAAGGTGATGACTAAGTAATCATTTTACCCTAAAAATGGACATCACTTGATTGTCATTTGTGATCTTCTCATTCGTTCTTTAATTTTAGCCACTTAGATGAAAATATATGCATTATAATTCCTATGAAATCAATACTGTAGCCATATAACTTAGGCATTACATTTTGGGAAAGTAAAGAATACTACACTCTACACGTATCATAAATGTTGTTTATTTCTCGTCCAATTCTGAAGTTTGGATTCCCTCAATTGGGAGAAATTTATTACATAGGCCAGCATCCATCTTGGGCCACACCATATGAATAGCTTGGAACTATAAACTACATTCACCAACTTGGTGGGGCCTGAAAGAATTGGACATCTCTATGGGGGCCAGATTCTGACTTGTCAATTGATGGGGCATCCTTGTTTTTATGACAATTAATAATAAAAAAAATATGTTGATAATACCATCCAAACTCTTCAAAGTGGCCATTAAATAGATGGGTAAGAATACGATAGTCGTATTGCTCATATGATGGGTATTTTTTTCACCAGGTTTCACCGGTAAGGAAAGTAGACCTCGGGTGAGGTCAAACAACCTTCAAATAAGGGAAGGTGACTTGCCCAGGTCCGAACCTTGAGGAGCCGAGTAAGAAGTGATGCCTCTTACTACGGAGTATTTGTTAATCAATCCCTGCCTTTTCCTCAAACTTGTGAGAAGTCCCTAAACTTTGCAGTGGCCTTTAGAGTAGCATGGAAAAAACAAAAGACAGCAACTAAAACAGCATGAATTAGCATAGATCAAGATAATTGACACGGCATGATTGGAACCACAGCTTATTTTTTGTGATTCTCAGAATTAGAGAATCCAGACTCACTAATAACATCATGATGTTGAGAGATTAGATCTGATAAAATCTCAGAGACCACATACCACGGCTATATTTCAATAGAGTACAATGAAAGTCATTAAATTAAATTTTTTTTTAAAGAGCCTAATGTCCCTGGCCATAGACAAGCTAGTTGTGGACACTAGTGTGTGTACGAGTGAGTGAGTTCGAGTCCTTTATATAGAAAAATAATAATTATAATAGAGAATAGTACTAGTCAAACCTTAAATAAATAATAAAATCTAATTACATTTATAAATCATATTTATATGCATTAAAGCCACCATTACCCAAGGACACCCATAGTAAGATAATATTTAAATTATCTATTAAAATTTAATCTCATGATCAACGTGATAGGGATGCACCCAATAATTACCCAATTACTCAAGGACACAATGTAGAATCCAGGTAGGAACCTTCATTTTTGAAAATGGGTTGGGTCTGCGGTTGGGTCAGATATTGCCACCCGTATATTAAGATGATCTAATGGGTTTGATTTTTTTTCCCTATTACTTAGTCTCACCAAGATCTTTCCATCCCCCATCTCACCCATGATTAGCGTAGCACGAGGCGGGCCCTTACAATTGAGTTCAAACTATATTATGTGCTGATGGTTCGTTATCGTACGAAAAAAAATTTCTCTACGAATGAGTTCAAACTATACTATCTGTTGATGGTTCTCTCTCTGAATGAGTTCAAACTATACTATGCGCTGATCTCTCTCTCTGTCGCGCGCAGAGTTTTCCAAGAATTGAGGTGTTGTGAGTTAAAATCATCTTACATACAATACATTAATAAAATATAAATTAGTTATTCTTCAATTAAAGTGTTTTGAAAATTTCTCGATGCTCGTAAAAGAGATATTTCTTACCTTAAATGAGAGATTGTGTGGGGGCCTTCACATTTATATCCAATGCCAACAACCTAAATGTGAGGTCCCTCACCCCTATCTCTCATATAAGGTCATAGAGCATTTTAAAGTAAACCTTATCTCATTTTCCTTACAAGATTAGAATCAACTCCATTTAATAGAGGTATGTGGGGCCCACTTTCATGGTGTTGGCAGTCAGAGAGAATGGGCAGGACTAAATTATCTTGATTTGAGAATAGATCAATCATCAACATAAAGTAGAAACAACAGATGGATTTGTGGGGACCACTTTGATCTCCCGATTGAAAGACACCTTCAAAAGGCACCGCCATCCAGTTTGGCCCATCAAACCAACGGCATGGATGATGCAACACCCAATAAAAGGGACCAACCAATATGGAGTTGTATCAAGACCATTAGTTTCATGATCTAGACCGTTAATTACAAGGTGGAATCCAACGTTCAACGAACAGAAAATAATGGACTCTAATGATCAATTATATATGTTATTAAAATGCATAATAAAAATACATTTCATTTCTAATTATATATGCATGAAATAATATAAGGGTTCATATGATACCTGCCTTTAATAATTGTTATGGACAAGGCCACCTTTAAACACATCATGATGCACCTTAATGAATTAGGATAATAGACCCACTTTTAAATATTATATCATATGACCCCACCATGCTCCTTGGAATACCACATCAACAAGAGCCTACTGACCAAATATTCAATTGGACACACCTTTAGATATTTGGATATGGGCATATCTTTAGATGTTACATCATGTGACCCCACTAAGGATCCTCGGAATGACACATCAGCAAGGTCCCACTGTCCAATTGGATACACCTTGAAGGAATTAGGATATGAGGCCCACCTTTAGATGTTACATCATGTGACCCCACCAAGTTATTTTTTCTTTTTTATTAAAGTTATATATATAATAAATATAAACTATTTACTTATTTCCATAAAATCTGTTCTTTTCCGATATTATCTCAAAAATGAATCACATATTTCATTATATTTTTTTATCCCGGGCACCATACCTCTCCATTAAATTCTGTAAGCTTATGCTTATGGGGCCCACCCTTGGTCCATCCAAATGGACCAAACACACGACCTCCCTAAATTGTACATGTCCACTAGCTTTTGGTCATATCCGGATTAACTGGACCATTGGATCGACTGTGTACTGATCCGAATGGATTGTTGACCATTAAGCTTTTGGGGGCTCGATAGAGATCGTACAAACCACAGTTGGGACTATTTTTTTTGCAAATAGAAGGGTCCCAGTGAGTCCTTGAAAACCCCCCATCACCACCCCCATGTGGGTTGCTAGGTGGGCCCCACTACAAATTTGAGCTTACCTCAACCTAAACTTTAGCTTAGGAGAGCTACCCCTATATAGACACACATTCATACTTATGTAATGGTCAATGCCTTTAAATTCGAAAGGTCGTTATGTTATGTAAGTTTAATTCTCATTTTATATTTATTTTCATTACATATTAAAAGATTCTAATATTCAAAGATAATAAATTTCTTTCTTTTAGACTTAATTTATATTCATAATATTTTAAAATAATTCTTAAATTTTTAATATATTTTTTATTTTTGGCCCGGGCTTAGCACGGGCATTTGTTGCTAGTACATTAATAAAATATAATTTAGTTATTCTTCAATTAAAGTGTTTTGAAAATTTCTCAATGCTCGTATGAGAGATATTTCTTACCTTAAATGAGAGATTGTGTGGGGGCCTTTACATTTATATCCAATGCCAACAACTTAAATGTGAGGTCCCTCACCCCTATCTTTCATATAAGGTCATAGAGCATCTCCCATATATATATATATAGGGCCGGCTCTCCTCAACTGCAATTGAGGAGAGCATCAGCTGCAAGCGTGCGCCCCGGGCGTGTGAGGGAATGAAAATCCCAGGGCTTACAGCTCATATTCATTTTCCCCCTTTCTTTTTCCCTCTTCCATTTCTTTCCTCTCTTCTCTCTCTGCGATTTCTCTCTCTCCCTCCCCAGCATCGCCTATGATCTCTCTCTCCCTCATCTCGCTGCGATTTCTCTCTCTCCCATCTCCATCTCTTTTGCGACCTCTCCATCTCCATCCGCTGCGATTTCTCTCTCCCAGGCTCGCCTACGATCATCATCTCTCCCATCTACGATCGTCGTCCTCTCCCTCTCGCATGCGGTCTCTCTTTCATCCAGAGGCTTCTCCCCTTTCATTTCCTGCCATTGCACGTTCTGCACCCAGCCCCCTCTCAGCGCTCTTCCTCTTCATCTTTTCCATCATCGAAAGGAAAATATCAATTGACAGGGAAAAGACCAAATCACTCCCTACCCTCCATCTTCATCGTGTCCTTGGTAATCAATCGAATAAGAAAACCCAGTAGGCCCTGTTGGTGAGCTCTCTATCGGTCATCGCTCCCTAAAACCTAGTAGGCCCTGTTGGTGAGCTCTCTATCGGTCATCGCTCCCTAATCTCCATCATCTCCATCATTGATGCTTAGGGGACTGTAAGGTCAACGACCTTACTAGGTCAGTTGGGCCCAATAGGAGGCTCATTGACCCGTTTAATTTGCTATTATTATAATTAATTGTATTTTAGATATTTAAGTTGGTTTAGATCATGAGCGAGTTTTTTTTAGCATTAGAATAGTGTCTGCGAAGTTTCGTTCGATTCCGAGTTTGTTTGATCCTAGTAGGGGGTAGTTTGCAATTTAGGAAAAATTGAGTGTTTTCCCGAAATATTCCAAACGCCGTGATTTTTGGGTTCGTTGGAAAGGTTTCGTCACGCTGATCATTTTTGTCTCTTGGCTCGTCGCGATCCAACGACAGAAACTCTTCAAGTAGTCCATTCTTTACCTGGACCCACTTAAGGGCAAACTTCGTCTTTTTTTTTCCTCTCTTCTTCTTAAACGAGATTAACCCTAATCTCTTATTCATCCTCTGCAATGAAAGAGAGAGTAGCAGTCCCCATTTCTTCTTCTTCCTTTTTCAAGCAAGAATTATACCCTTGAAGATCCTATTTGAAGATCCGATCCGTTAAACTTCTTCCTCTCGATCTTCTTTTTCGTCCGGTATAGATTTGGTAAGACTTCTCTCAATCTCATATTTTCATATTATCTTTCCTTTGGTTAGATTAGGTCCGATCTTAATTCTTTTCCTCCCTTTCTTCTTGTTGGCTTTTTAGATTTCGTTTTATCGGTTTAGATTCGTGGGTTTCGCGGTAGAAAGCTTCTCCTCGAGTTTTACCCAATTTCCAATCTTCTTCTTTGTTGAGGCAAGTATATCTGCATTTCATTTATAAGCATGTATGTTATTTTCTAATTAATTGGCTATGTTTCTTGTAGATATCCCTTAATTCCAAGCATGTTTCATATTGATTTGGGTATTTATATGCTAGGTTAGATTTTTTGGAAAAAAAATGGATTGAAATGGAAAAATATATGATAGTAGGTTGTTTAGAATTTCTTAATGTGATTCAATGGAATGGAATAATGGGGAGAGCAGGAGGCTCTATTATATGCAGGTTATAGCCTTTAGAAAGGCTTGGAAATGGAGGAAAACGAATTGGGATGAAAGTATTCAGAGATGGCCTGAAACCATACGAATTCCGTACTGTCGGTCAGCTCTCGGCTCGGTGTCGGTCAACCGACATCAGGGTGTCGGTCAGCAGAGCTCATGTCGGTTAGAAAATCAAAGAGCCATATTTTGGCCTTTTGAACATTGGTCAGCCAACAACTTCACGTCAGTCACCGATACCTTAATGTCGGTCAACCGACACTGACCCGTTCCAAAATCAGAGAACGAAATGAACGTCGGTCAGCTCGTCGGTTCGGTGTCGGTCAACCGCAGGAACATGTAAATGGATCATTTTGGAATGCCCATAACTTTTAATCCGCCCGTTGGATTTCTACGTATAATATACCGTTGGAAAACCCTTGAGACTTAGAATCCAATTATTCTAGTTTCATCACAATTGGAGGTCGGGAAGTGATGTAAATACCTGAATTATTGATTCAACTCTTGTTGTATTAGAAATAGACTGTTAACCTACTATTGGGCCCTAGATGTTGGAATCCATGAACCTACTCTCACTTGACCATTAATGGGGATTAAAATCGAAACACATGACTTGGTGTGAATTCAATGGGTTGTCTAGATATTCGTGTATTACGCATGGTCTAACCGAATGTATATGGAATTGTTTCAATAGATGCTTAACATGATTGTACACCAAGGGATTTCCCTAAAAGCATCATTGGTTCATGATTGTATACCAAGGGATTTCCCTAGAAGCATCATTGGTTCAATTTCCACATGTACTCTGATAGGACATGTCGGATACAGAGATGACACCACTTGCCTAGGATTGGATTGTAATTCTTCCTTGACTTGTGACTTGTATCCGTTGTTTATATTCCTTGTACACTCTCTAGACATAAAACCCTTAACTAATTATGAAACATGAATTCTTATAGAATATAGGACTTCGACCTGACTGAGAGTGTACTTAGGAACCTGTGTCATGTATTGATAAACATGACTGGCTAGCAATGAAAGTGGATTATCATGTGGTTTGCTTGTCTTGTATTGTCTTGGATGAGATAATCCCTATGATCTTGTCTTGTAAATGGAACTAGCCAGACTTGATTGTCTTATTGTCCTTGTGTCAATACCACTACTATTATTATTTGTATATCATGGCCATCTGCAATTTGGGGTTTTATTGACGAACCGGTTACTCGGTTGTCGGGGTGGGCAGTCGGTGTAGGACGGCGTCCATGGCGTTGAATAGCTGGGAGCGGGCTATGACCGTGCTGCTATTCCTAGGACCGGGAGCTAGGATCCTACTGGAGCCGGACTTTAGTATCAGTAGTCCGGATTGGATTGTTGCTGGTACCCCGGGAGGTGGCTTTGGACATCCTCGGAGTCTCCCTCTTGTTCTTGTATATTACATTGCATGGATAGTGGTTATTACTAGATGATTGTTAGGATTCCTGTTATTGTTTCTATTGATTAATATTCTAGCTTTATGCCTAGCTTCATTTTCCTTGTACTCATATGATTATTACTTGTCATAAATCTATACTTGATACATGTCATGTTTATTATGCTTTGCTTATCTATTGCTCAATATGTCGTTCACTCTGTTCCTTGGTGTGCAGACACATCAGGTGACTACTACTATTACGAGGAGCAGGCCAGTGAGGAGATCCCAGAGGATCTCCAACCGGTAGAGGAGGCACGAGAGTGGCGTGCAGATGACGTAGAGTAGCGTCATCACTCCTGACACTAGAGAGAGATTCACATGGGACTTCATTAGATTACATTCTTTACTTATTTCTCTCGTTGAACCTTTCTTACATTAACTTGGTTTTATTCTAATGGCCTTGTTTATTGGGTTGGCCATTGTAATAAATTGACTTCTTAATCTATTTTTGTTTATTCTAGATGCAATTTGGATATATATAAGATTGATCATTCATTGTTTTGATATTCCATATGCCTAGTACTGTATGAATTCCATAATTAATAAATGTCTTGAGGCTTGAAATGTAATATCCACACAGCGGACTTACGATCCGTGGACCTAAAGGACCAAATTTTAATTAGTCCTAAAATTTCACTCTCCGGATCCGGTTAATTCTTTAATCGGGTTCGGGGGACGTGACATAATGGTATCAGAGCAGTGGATGGTTTCTTAGGGTAAAAATTGTAGAAACCATAAAACGCTTGTGAGGATTTCGTTAGTCAGTAGGTTATTCTCTTAGTCTTGTTCCTAGCACTGTTTGTTAGCTTGGGGCATATAGAAACTAACCTTGAATATTTTACAGGATCATGGCTGGCAGACATACCCGAGGTGAGGGTAGCTCTTCTCAGAATGGCGCCGAGAACCAATTTCATCAGTTCATGGCAGCCTTCATCCAATCCCAGAAAGATATGGCTGAGCAGAGCCAAAAGCAAAATGAAGATCAGGCGGTGTTCCAAGCACGGATGATTGAGGTAGTACAGAAGGTGGGTCAGCCACAGGCTAAGGAATATGATCTCAACGAGCTGGTTGAGAAGTTTAGGAAAAGATTCCCACCAGAGTTCCATGGCATTAAGGATCCCGCTGTTGCAGATGAGTGGGTCGTCCAGATGGAAAAGATCTACGAAGTGTTTAAATGCACGGGCATTCAGCAAGTGCAACTAGCAGTCCACATGTTCCGTGGGGCAACAGAGAGATGGTGAAGACCGTCAAGCACCCGTATGAAACCATTGAAGAAGCAGTGGCTTGGAAGACTTTCACAGAGCAATTTCAGAAGAAATTCATCCCAGAGCACTACAGGGATCAAAAGATGGAGGAGTTTGAGCGGCTGGTACAGGGTGACTTACCAGTACAGGATTATGAGATATCATTCACCCATCTTTCCAGGTTTGCTGAGAGTCTGATTCAGCCAGAGTCAAAGAGAGTTTGGAGGTTCATCAAGGGACTGCGAGCAGACATTAAGATGCAGGTTCAGCGCAGCAGGTTGACCAACTATGATGATGTGGTCAAGGAAGCTTATTGGGCAGAGGAGTCCCTGAAAGAGGTGATTGTGTTGGAGCAGCAGAGGATCTTAGCTTTGATACCTCAGCCCAAGTCACAGGATTCTTCTTCTTCTTCTCAATACTATCAGCAAACAGCACCCAAGAGGCTACGGTTTGAGCCTACACTCCAACAGCAGCCACAGTGAGTCACTTACATTCATTGTGGAGGGAGTCATTATGGTCGAGATTGCAGGAAGCAGTCGGGGGCATGTTACCATTGCGGGGACCTAGGGCATAAGATTCGTTTCTGCCCAGGAAAGACAGGAGTGACATCATCCACATTCCCCGCTCCAGCGCCCAGGCCACATCCTGCGCAGCCGTTGAGACAGATGCCCCCTGCACAGGTTAGGCCCCAGCAGCAGCAACAACAACAGATGATTGTCCGACCACCTCAGCCACCGCAACAATGCCCTCCAGTACCTGAGCAACGATATCAGCAAAGACCCCCAGCACCTAGATTTCAGGGTCGTGATCAGAAACCACAGCAGCAGTACCAACAGCACCAGTACCACCAGCAGTGTCCCCAGCAGGCAGGGAAAGCTTATGCCTTGACACATGAGGAAGCAGAGGCTACGGGAAATGTCATTGAAGGTACACTTCTAGTTTGTGGATTTGATGCTAAAGTTCTGTTTGATCTTGAATCCACACACTCGTTTGTAGCACCAGCTTTTGCACTTCGTTTGGGAGAGGATAAGGAGATACTACTGTACGATTTGATCGTAGCCACCCCTGTAGGTAGATCAGTAACTTGTAATGTTATCTACCCTAGATGTAGTCTTCAGATTAGGGAAGTTCAGCTGACCGCTAGTTTGATCATCTTACCAATGACGGAATTTGATGTGATACTTGGTATGAATTGGTTAGCAGCTAACCGAGCGATGTTAGATTGTTTTAACAAGACCGTTAAGTTGCAGCGTGCAGACCGTAGTGTTGAGTTTATTGGAGCTGAAAAGCCCATCTTCACTCGGATGATTTTCGCATTGAAGGCAGAGCGGTTGATGAGGAGTGGTCGCGAAGGCTTTATCGCATTTATTGTGGAAGACAAGGAGTCCAAGTCTGTTGATGAGATTCCAGTGGTGCGAGAATTCCCGTATGTATTTTCGGATGAGATTACTGGTTTGCCACATGTTCGTGAGTTGGATTTCACGATAGAATTGCAGCCATGGACAACACCTATTTCGAAGGCCCCTTATAGGATGGCACCAGCAGAATTGAAGGAGTTGAAAACTCAAATAGGAGATCTGTTGGATAAGGGTTTCATCAGGCCCAGTGTTTCACCGTGGGGAGCTCCGGTGATATTTGTGAAGAATAAGGACGGGACTATGAGAATGTGTATAGATTGGAAACAGTTGAATCAAGTGACTGTTAAGAACAAATACCCATTACCGAGGATCGATGAGCCATTCAATCAGTTGCAGGGAGCCCAATTCTTTTCGAAGATAGATCTGTATTCCGGTTACCATCATTTGCTAGTCAGAAAAGAGGATATTCCTAAGACTGCATTTCGGATGAGATATGGTCATTTCGAGTTTCTTGTGATGCCTTTCGGGTTGACGAACGCCCCATCAGTTTTTATGGCATTGATGAATAAGGCGTTTGCTCCTTTCTTGGATCGGTTTGTGGTCGTCTTCATAGATGATGTGTTGGTGTACTCGAAGACTAAGGAAGAGCATGAGCATCAGTGGAGAACATCTTTATAGCTTTTGAGGGATAACCAACTGTATGCTAAGTTAAGCAAATGTGAGTTTTGGTTGGAGCAAATGGCATTTTCGAGCCACATTATCTCTAAGGAAGGACTGACAGTGGATCCTAGGAAGATTACAGCAGTTGTCAATTGGAGTAGCCCGCGGAATGTAACGGAGATTCGCAGTTTTCTTGGACTTGCAGGTTACTACAGGAGGTTCGTGAAAGGATTATTTACTATAGCATCCCCGTTAACTAAGTTGACGAGGAAGGATATTCCGTTTGTGTGGATGGAAGGGTGTGAAAAGAGTTTTCAGAAGTTGAAGACCCGGTTGACTACAGCACCCATACTTACTTTACCCGCTGGAAGTGGAGGATTTGTGATTTTCACAGATGCATCAGGGATTTGTTTGGGATGTGTTCTTATGCAGAATGATAAGGTGATAGCTTATGGGTCGAGGCAGTTGAAGGATCATGAGAAGAAGTATGCCACACATGACTTGGAGCTAGCAACAGTGGTATTCGCATTGGAATTGTGGAGGCATTATTTGTATGGAGAGAGATTTGAGGTGCATACAGATCACAAGAGCCTGCAATACTTGTTTACATAGGGTGATCTGAATAACAGGCAGCGGAGATTGATGGAGTACATAAAGGATTATGATTTTCCGATCGAGTACCATCCTAGAAAGGTGAATGTGGTAGCAGATGCTCTTAGTAGGAAGGCAGCATTAAGTGGATGTGTAATGCCTGAATGGAGATGGATGGAGCAGTTCAGAGACATGGATGTGGAAGTCTGGCCAGTTAATGAGAAAGCTCTAGTTGCTACTATGGGAGTTTGGGAGCCAGAGATTATTAACAGGATCAAGAAAATTCAGAAGGATGATCTAGAGTTGCAGAGAATCATTGAACATATTGGTGACAAGCCAGAGTTCAGATTGATTGATGGAGTTCTCTACTGCAAGGATAGGTTGTGTGTGCCAGATGTTCAAGACATCAAGTCAGAATTGATGACAGACGAGCACCACACCAGATATTCTATTCACCTAGGGAGTACCAAGATGTATCAAAATTTGAAGAATCACTATTGGTGAGTGAAAATGAAGAAAGAGATTGCAGAATTCGTTTCCAAGTGTATGACTTATCAATAGATTAAGGCAGAGCACAAGAAGACTCCTGGTTTGCTTCACCCGTTGGAAATTCCTCTGTGGAAATAGGAGAATATCACCATGGATTTCGTGTCAGGGTTGCCGAACACCAGGAATGGCAATGATGCTATTTGGGTGATTGTTGATATATTGACTAAGTTAGCACATTTCCTACCATTCAAGACTGGTCAGTTTATGACTAAGATGTACAGGGACAATATAGTCAAGTTGCATGGAGTGCCTAAGTCCATAGTGTCTGATCGAGACACTAAGTTTGTCTCTCGATTTTGGTCTACTTTTCAGTCATCTATGGGTACCCAGTTGAAATTTAGTACAGCTTATCACCCTCAGACAGATGGACAATCAGAGCGTACCATTCAAAATTAGAAGATCTCCTCAGAGCATGTGTTTTGGATTTCAAGGAGAGTTGGGATGAGAGCTTGCCTCTATGTGAGTTTGCCTACAATAACAGCTATCATTCTAGTAATGGTATGACACCATTTGAGGCATTGTACGGACGGAGATGCAGGACTTCGGCTTGTTGGGAAGAAGTAGGAGTTCGAAGTTTTCAAGGCCCCTTAGAGATTGTTGATTCCAGTGAGAAGGTCAGCGTTGTTCATATGAGAATGAAGGAGTCACGTGATCGTCAGAAGAGCTATGCAGATAAAAAACGGAGACCTTTTGTCAGACCCCGACCCAGGTTTGGAGTATTTAATTATGTTTTAACCGTGATTAGTGGATAAGTGGGGTTAGTGGACGATTAGCTTATTTTATTAAGCTAGATTAGGATGTTTGATTAGCTTTGAGAACCGTTGTTAGCCTTTGACTTAAGTTTGACACGGGCCGGGGCGCCCGTGGATTGTGTGTGAAATTATGAGTTTGTTCATGATGCTTGTAAAAATCCCAATTTAGGTGTATTTCGACTTATTTCATCTAGATCGTCAACTTTCATGTTTTGGCCAACTTGATTTTGTGATCAGAAATCGCGTTTTTCGAGAAAAAGGGCAAAACTGACATTTCACACAAAACCTGTACCCAAATTTCGAAAATTTCAGAAATTGTCAAAAATATACTTTTTGGAAAGTAGAAATTTCGCCGATCATTTTTGTCTTCTTCGTCGTTTTCGTTCGGGGCCCGCAAGTACCGTTTCTAGGCTTGTGAAGATCGGGGCCCACAATGGCTTGTCTCTTAAGAAGAGAGCTTTTCTTTCTTCTTCTTCATTTCCATTTCCAGCAACTCTCTTGGCTAGGGCTTCTTCCTTTCCTTTCTTCTCACTCTCTCTCATCTGAAACTCTCACTTGGTGAGGTACTCTTGGAGGATTGATCTCCTCAAACTCTTCCTCCCTCTTCAAGCTTCCCAAAGATACCATTCTTGAGGAGTTTGAGCAAAGAGAAGCCCTCTCTTCAAGCCTCTCTTCTTTGTTAGGGTTCCTCAAGGTTAGCATTGGTTTCCTAAACTCAAGATCTTTGCTTTCCTCTCCATTTGGAGTGTTTTAAACCCATTTGTTAAGGTTTTCATTGAGGATCCACAAATGTTGACATTTTAGGGTTTCTTGGGAAAATCTTTGGGGTTTTTGTAGATTTGGAGCTTGAGGCTCTAAGGCTTGGTTTGAGGAGTGATTTTGATCTTATCTTGGCTTGAGGCAAGTATATTCCAACATTAATGTGAGGCTTTCCCTCATTTGGTTCTATTTCTTGATTTTCCCCTTTTTGTGTTAATCTTCTTTAGTGTATGGTTTATTATGATTTAAGGAATCATTGTCATAGCCATCTTAATTTATGTTGTTGCTTTACCATGTATTGAAAATTTGTTCTCACTTTGGTTTATTGGAAAGTTTGTTCATTGTGTTCAAATCGGGTGTTCAAAAGAACTTGGAAAAGAACTTGGATTCTTTTAAAAGGTGTTGAATTTGTATTAATTAGATGATTATGGATGATGGTTTGAGGATTTGTAGAGGTTGAGAAGAGGCCCAAGATGTTGTAGAATGGTCTATGGAAGAAGGGAATTGAAATGATCAAGAAAAGGAGGAAGAAAAACACAAAAAGAAGAGGTTTTCTGCACTCGGGCTGGACTGGGCAGGCCCAGTCCGCTCGAGCGACCCACTGGGTCGCTCGAGCGGACCAGGCACTGTCTGGGTCAGCTCGAGCGACCCACTGGGCCGCTCGAGCGACCCAGCTACTGTCTGGGTCCGCTCGAGTGAGCCCAGCTCAGTCTGGGCTCGAGTCTGGGCCTGATTAAGGGACTGTTTAAGGGCTGTTTGATGGCCCAATTGAAGATTTGATGAGCCCATTTTCTAGTTGTCTTTTGGGCCTGTTTTAAGGTCAATTCTCGGGCTGTTTTTGAGTCCTAATGTTGGGCTATTTATGACAGGAATTGTGGGCTACTTTAGGGATTGTTTGGGCTGTTTTCAATGGACTGTTTGAGCTTGGATAAGGCCAGCTGTGGGCCTTATTAAAAGGGATTTAAATCTACTTCTAAGGAGGACTTATTGGGTATAACATTCAAGTCCACTTCAAGCCTTTGTCCAAGCCCAACTCAGCCCTTTTATCCTTTTCTATGAGAGAAGCCCATTCACCCTTTTCAAGCCCATAACTTATGGTAAGATGTGTCTTGGACTATGACCAATACCGCTTAGGAAAACCCTCGAGTCTAAATGTACACTTAATCCCTTATGATTGTCAATGATCTTCGGTGGCACCAAATCACTCTCTTTTAATGACAATAAAGGGGTCAAATGTATATCGAGACTACCCGCTTAGTCGACCGAACCATCATACATTCTTTTGTATAAAAAGACTTTTGTTTTAGTTCTTTCTCCAATTCTTTCATGTTTTGAAGTGGGTTACCCCCATATTTAGAAATGATGAAACTACTCACCTGTTTTGCTTGGCTTTGCCCATATGTATTTGTTTGGAGTAGTTCTCTATCGACTTTGGAAATGTACCTTATAAATAGAATTGCATTTCTTCGAGGTTTCGGATTTTTCACTAATGGCACCACTAGGCTTAGGTCACCTTGTCGGACTGATCATCCGGCTTGGGGTCTTTACTTTGTTTGCCAGCTGCAGTTTGGATTCCGTCTGTACCGACCATGGCAACGGTAATTATCCGGTCCCACGAGTAGTGGCTACGGTTGTGTCTGATAACGACTATGTCGTTCCGGTCCCACGATTAGTGGCTACGGTTTGTCTGCTCCGGTTACTTCGGTAACAGGAGAATATAGCTTTATGTGGGTTGCCAATGTTTTTATGCATTAATATTCATCTCATGGTATTTGTTTATGTTACTCATCATGGCATTGGATTTGTAAACCATCGAGATGTATCTTCTATCTTTACTTCGGCATTGTTATTAATCGTGTTTTCATCGTGACTCTTACTTATCATGTTTTGTTTTACTTTCATCCTATTATTGTTGTAATTGCTTGCCAGACCGTCGTGTCTGACTCTCTTTTGTTTGGTGCCAGATGTCGAGCCCCTCGCGGTTGAGGCGCATTTCGAGGCGGAACCTATAGTTCCAGCGGAGGGCGAGTGGCGGCCCGATGACGTCGTTTAGACGTCGGGTTGCCTTGGAGCTGCGATCACATTTTGGGGATTTCATGATTTACATTTTGGGTTTTTGTCATGGCCATTGTTGGCTTATTTTCTTTGGGGAAAAATTTGTAATTAATGATTAACTTACTTTTGTATCAACGTTAAACTAACTTTGGGGCCTACAGTAAATGTTTCTCTTTTGATGCTAGTCTCTTGCGTTCTCATTTTTATACCTGTTTGAGAGACTTCTATGTTTGCTACAATGCTTCCGCGAAATTCTTTCGTATGAAAGTGAGTCTTATACATCACTATTGGATCGGATTCCGTGAATCCTTACCGCGGAAACCTGTGGGAAACTAGCGTGTGCGGGCGGAATTTTCCGGCCCGTCGCGCCGCATCCCCGGATTAAGGCCTCGTTTAGCGGGGCCTCGGTCCGGGGGCGTGACACCTTTAGAATTACAAGTGGGGGATATGATTTTCATGAAAGTGTCTCTGATGAGAGGTGTTGTTAGATTCGGGTAGAAAGGGAAGCTTGCCAAGAGGTTTATGGGACCGTTTGAGATCAAGAGCAGGATTGGAGACGTGGCTTATCGTTTGGTGTTACCGCCGGAGCTAGCGGGTGTGCACGACGTATTTCATATCTCAATGCTTAGGAAGTATAGTCCGGATCCTACTCATGTGTTGCAGCACGAGCCATTTCAGCTTCAGGTAGATGTCACCTACGTCGAGCGGCCAGCACAAGTCATTGGCACTAAGGAGATAGTGTTGCGTACTAAGACCATCCAATGGGTCAATGTACAATGGGAGAACCACAGCCCGGAGGAAGCTACGTGGGAGCTGAATGATTAGATTCTGAGGGCGTACCCTTATTTTTTTCCTTATGAGGTATGTTTAGACATTTGGGGGACCAAATGTTCTTTTTATTTATGAGAGTTGTAAGGTCCGCGACCTTACTGGGTCAGTTAGGCCCAATAGCAAGCTCATTGACCCGTTTAATTTATTATTATTATAATTAATTGTATTTTAGATATTTAAGTCGGTTTAGATCATGAGCGAGTTTCTTTTAGCATTAGAATAGTGTCTGCGAAGTTTCGTTCGATTCCGAGTTTGTTTGATCCTAGTAGGGGGTAGTTTGCAATTTAGGAAAAATTGAGTGTTTTCCCGAAATATTCCAAACGCTGTGATTTTTGGGTTCATTGGAAAGGTTTCGTCACGCTGATCATTTTTGTCTCTTGGCTCGTCACGATCCGACGACAGAAACTCTTCAAGTAGTCCATTCTTTACCTGGACCCACTTAAGGGCAAACTTAGTCTTTTTTTTCCTCTCTTCTTCTTAAACGAGATTAACCCTAATCTCTTATTCATCCTCTGCAACGAAAGAGAGAGTAGCAGCCCCCATTTCTTCTTCTTCCTTTTTTAAGCAAGAATTCTACCCTTGAAGATCCTATTTAAAGATCCGATCCGTTAAACTTCTTCCTCTCGATCTTCTTTTTCTTCCAGTATAGATTTGGTAAGACTTCTCTCAATCTCATATTTTCATATTATCTTTCCTTTGGTTAGATTAGGTCCGATCTTAATTCTTTTCCTCCCTTTCTTCTTCTTGGCTTCCTATATTTCGTTTTATCGGTATAGATTCAAGGGTTTCGCGGTAGAAAGCTTCTCCTCGAATTTTACCCAATTTTTAATCTTCTTCTTGGTTGAGGCAAGTAAATCTGCATTTCATTTATAAGCATGTATGTTATTTTCTAATTGATTGGCTATGTTTCTTATAGATATCCCTTAATTCCAAGCATGTTTCATATTGATTTGGATATTTATATACTAGGTTAGATTTTTTGGAAAAAAAATGGATTGAAATGGAAAAATATATGATAGTAGGTTGTTTAGAATTTCTTAATGTGATTCAATGGAATGGAATGATGGGGAGAGGAGGAGGCTCTATTATATGCAGGTTATAGCCTTTAGAAAGGCTTGGAAATGGAGGAAAACGAATTGGGATGAAAGTGTTCAGAGATGGCCTGAAACCGTACGAATTCGGTACTTTCGGTTAGCTCTCGGCTCGGTGTCGGTCAACCGACACCAGGGTCTCGGTCAGCCGAGCTCATGTCGGTCAGAAAACCAGAGAGCCATATTTTGACATTTTAAACGTCGGTCAGCCGACAACTTCACATCGGTCAGAGGGTACCATAATGTCGGTCAGACGACAATGACCTCGGTTCCAAAACCAGAGAACGAAACGGACGTCGGTCAGCTCGTCGGTTCGGTGTCGGTCAGCCGATACCCATCATGTCGGTCAGCCGCAGGAACATGTAAATGGACCATTTTGGAATACCGATAACTTTTAATCCGCCCGTTCGATTTCTATGTATAATATACCGTTGGAAAACCCTTGAAACGTAGAATCCAATGGTTCTAGTCTCATCACAATCGGAGGTCAAAAAGTAATGTAAATACCTAGATTATTGATTCAACTGATGTTTTATTGGAAATAGACTGTTAACCTAGGATTGGGCCCTAGATGTTGGAACCCATGAACCTACTCTCACTTGACCATTAATGGGGATTGAAATCAAAACACGTAACTTGGTGTGAATTCGATGGGTTATCTAGATATTCATATATTACACATTGTCTAACCGAATGTATATGAAATTATTTCAATAGATACTTAACATGATTGTACACCAAGGGATTTCCCTAAAAGCATCATTAGTTCAATATCCATATGTACTCTGATAGGACATGTCGGATACAGGGATGACACCACTTGCCTAGGATTGGATTGTAATTCTTCCTTGACTTGTGACTTGTATCCGTTGTTTTTATTCCTTGTACACTCTCAAGACATAAAACCCTTGACTAATTATGAAACATGAATTCTTATAGAATTTAGGACTTGGACATGACTGAGAGTGTACTTAGGAACCTGTGTCATGTATTGATAAACATGACTGACTAGCAATGAAAGTGGATTATCACGTGGTTTGCTTGTCTTGTATTGTCTTGGATGAGATGATCCCTATGATCTTGTCTTGTACATGGAACTAGCTAGACTTGATAGTCGGCGTAGGACGGCGTCCATGGTGTTGAATAGCTGGGAGCGGGCTAGGACCGTGCTGCTATTCCCAGGACCGGGAGCTAGGATCCTACTGGAGCCGGACTTTGGTATCAGTAGTCCGGATTGGATTGTTGCTGGTACCCCGGGAGGTGGCTTTGGACATCCTCAGAGGCTCCCTCTTGTTCTTCTATATTACATTGCATGGATAGTGGTTATTACTAGATGATTGCTAGGATTCCTGTTATTGTTTCTATTGATTAATATTCTAGTTTTATGCCTAGCTTCATTTTCCTTGTACTCATATGATTATTACTTGTCATAAATCTATACTTGATACATGTCATATTTATTATGCTTTGCTTATCTATTGCTCAATATGTCGTTGACTCTGTTCCTTGGTGTGCAGACACATCAGGTGACTACTACTATTACGAGGAGCAGGCCAGTGAGGAGATCCCAGAGGATCTCCAACCGGTAGAGGAGGCACGAGAGTGGCGTGCAGATGACGTAGAGTAGCGTCATCACTCCTGACACTAGAGAGAGATTCACATGGGACTTCATTAGATTACATTCTTTACTTATTTCTCTCGTTGAACCTTTCTTACATTAACTTGGTTTTATTCTAATGGCCTTGTTTATTGGGTTGGCCATTGTAATAAATTGACTTCTTAATCTAGTTTTGTTTATTCTAGATGCAATTTGGATATATATAAGATTGATCATTCATTGTTTTGATATTCCATATGCCTAGTACTGTATGAATTCCACAATTAATAAATGTCTTGAGGCTTGAAATGTAATATCCACACAGCGGACTTACGATCCGTGGACCTAAAGGACCAAATTTTAATTAGTTCTAAAATTTCACTCTCCGGATCCGGTTAATTTTTTAATCGGGTTCGGGGGACGTGACACGGACCATATAAGACATGCTCTGAGTTAATCTTTAAAAAACATGGTGTTTTCTATAAAAAAAAAGTACTTATTTGTAATTCTGATTTTATGAATTTTTTCCGATGATGGAATTTCTCGATGATTTCAGTTTCATTAGAAAACGGGTCAAATTGTGATCGATTTTCTCTTTTAGCTTGGGTTCATTTAAATTCATTTCAGATGATTCCTAGTGAGATTTAATACCTTTAAAAACGTACTTATTTTAGAATACAGTAACTAAAAGTTACCGTTCAACTATGCACCTATTCATTGTCTTCTTTATTTATCTTCTTTGGATTCGGTTTCTCTCTTCATCAGAGACTTGGCTTATATGGTCAGATGGGTCGGGGTATGATGGACATGATGGAGATCACCATCCATTCCATGAAACCACTCAAGAAATAATTCACAAAATGGTTATTCATCCATCCATTCCATGAAACCACTCAACTAGGACTCCCACAACAGAGAAATACTACACAAGAAATAATACACAATTAGAAATCTCACCATTCTCACAGACACAATCCATCCATTCCATGAAACCACTCAAGAAATAATACACAATCCAAACAGAAAATATCAATCTTCCATGGTGTGTGGGGAGATTTCCAGAACTCCAGGATCTCGCTAATCACAGCCATCAGATGAGACTAAGCGTTCTCACGCGCCATCCGCGTGCCGCCCACGTGGCACCAGATTCACCTCGGCTACCAGGACAGGGGTTCCGGCCGAAGTCAAGCAGGTCCGGACCGCTAGCGCCGAGCTCGGCTACTCCATGTGCCCACCTCGGCAGAAAGCTCCACCTCGGCCGAAGGAGCCGGGACGAAAGCCGAAGCAGGAAAGAGCCTCCACTCGCGCCCCTCATCCCCCACGTCATCAGGCACGTGGAGGAATAGGGGCGCGAGCTAGTGAGACAGATGTGACATCCAGCTGTTCACAATCTTCGCCAGATCACTGACAAGGCGGCATCCAGCGGCTGAAGCCACATCAGGGCAAGGCCCGAGGGCGGATCCGATGGTACTCCAACCGTCAAAGGCGTCCAACACGATCTTGCCCAACAAGACGCACATTTAATGCGATGTGGGCTGATCCGACTGGCATTAAATGCAAAGTGGAATGGAATGGACCGCATTTATTACTTTGTGGGCTGATCATGACTTCCAGTCGAGTCACGGGACCCACGCCAGGATATCATCCGAAGATACGACCCAAGCCTCTATAAATAGAGCCTCATACCATCAGCAAGGTACGCACAATTCAACCCACAGAGCCGTTACTCTGCCTCTCTTCTTCCTCTCCTTCCATTGTTCCAGTTCACTCACTGACTTTGGCATCGGAGAGCCTTGCGCCGCCCAGGCCAGGGTCCTCTGACCGTTTGCTCTTCTCTTTCAGGCTTTCGGACGGTACCTAATCTTCACCACCTTGGGTAAGTCCTCTAAGGCACCCCAGTTATTGTGGGTCATTATTTTCTGCACCTACAATTGGCGCCGTCTGTGGGAAAGTAATATCCCAACCTTCCCAACCTTCTCAACCTCAATCTCCCAAAAATCATGCCTCCGAAAGCTAGGAAGGGCGAAGAATCCTCGAGAGCAGTGCTCGAGCAGCCAGCACCATCGGCAGACGTCCCTCCTCAAGGGCGTTCCCGAACGGTGCATGGCATATCTGCAGGCGAGGGCCGCTTAGGCTCGCAGCTCTACGTCGAGGTCCCCCTCCAAGAGGGACTCGAGGCCTCGTTCTCAGCAGACGAAGTCACGCCACCCCGACGCGACGAGCGTCGGCATGAGCGTCCTCGCAAAGATAAAGCCGTCGCCGTGGAAGAGACGCGTCGCGTTCAACCTCCTGCCGCTGGAGGAGATGCTGCAGCTCAAAATGCTCTCCTCCAGAAGCAGGAGCGGTTAATCCGCGAGCTCCAGCAGCAACTGAGAGCAGCGCAAACTGCCTCATTGAGGCAGGTCTCTGATCCTCAGGGAAAGAGGAGGGACGCCCCGAGCAGGGCAGCCCAGCCTCCTCGTGAGGATCTGAGAGACCATCTGGACCACAAGCGAAGCCAGATCCATGATGAAGGCTCAAGCAACAGCCGAAGTCATCATAGCCGCGATGGCCGAACCCATAGCCATCACAGCCCGAACCACTCCAAGCGAAAGCCAAGAGCGCAGACTCCGGAGAAGGACGACGAGCAGGAGCGATTCGACAAACGCGTCAGGTTGGCTCTTCAGCACAACTTGGACGTGCGGGACCAGAAACAGATCTGTGGCCACACCGATCTGGGGGCCTCACCCTTCACGAGGGACATCGAGCGCACCCCCTTGCCCAAAAGGTTCTCTGTCCCGCGGTTCGTCCCCTACGACGGACTGTCCGATCCATCCGCTCACCTCCGTCACTTCTCCCAGAAGATGTCCATCTGGGGAAACGTGGGCCACCTCAACTGCAAGATCTTCTCCTCCAGTTTGGGTGACCTCCCTCTGAAGTGGTTCTGCGCCCTCCCAGAGAAGTCAGTTTCGAGTTGGAAGGAGCTCCAGCTCTCCTTTCTAAAGAAGTTCCAAGCTTACAGCGCCGTCCCCAAGACAGAGGGGGACCTTCTCGCCCTGAGAATGAAGCAGGGTGAGAGCCTCGCCAAGTTCGCCCGACGATTCTGGACGGTTTACAGCCAGGTCGAGGGCACTAGGGAGGAAATAGCAATCTTCGCCTTCCAACGTACCCTGATCCCCGGCCACGACCTCCGGAAGGACTTGGTCGGAGACACCCCAGAATCCATGCCAGCGCTAATGTCCCGGATAAAGCGCTTTGTCGCCCGGGAGGAAGATGAAATCCAGGCCCGGGAAGAGGACGAAAGACCGGAGCCCGAGCTGAAGAGCAGCCAGCCTCGGCAAAGAGGCGGGAGGCCCTTTCAGAAGCAGGAGCCCAAGCAGGCCTGGGCCGCTAGTTCGGCGAAGCCTACGTCGTCCCGATCTGGGGGCACCTGGAGGCCCAGACCTCCCACCAACGCCGGTCAGAGCGTGAACGTCGTCTTCAAGGAGCCGATATACCATATCCTGAACAAGATAAAGACCAAGCCGTTCTTCAAGTGGCCTCCGCCCTTGAGGAATGAGCCCACCTCCGGCAGCCGAAGCAAGCTCTACTTGTCACGCCCCGAAACCGGGCCCTGCAGTGATCCGACCTCGGGGTGCGAAATTTTGGGATAAATTTGAAACTTTTTGTTATAGTTCCCAAGATCCGCGTGAATGAGGATAATCACATTCCAACACAATCAGAGTATATTTTTCGCGGAAGCTAAACATGGTGTTACGACCCGGAATCCGTGGCCATCGGGTTCCGTGTCGCACGCAACCAATTCCATAAAGCCATCATATAAGCAGACTGGCATAAATCATATATCAGAACACACTGAGCTGGTAGTAACAAGACTAATTAATTCCCACATATTCAAGTTACAATTAACAAATGTCTTAATTACAAACCCAAAGAAAAAGGCTGATAAAGCCATACAAAAATATATCCAACTAACAGAAATACTACCCTCAAAGATTTGATACGAACTCCGGTGCTGAACTTGACATCTAGATGATATCAATGGGCAGCCTCTCACGTCAGACCGGCGGTCCCACCGCCTCCTCTGATCAAACACCTAAAAACAGAAAGAGAAGAAACTGGCACCAAACAAAAAGGGTCAGACACGACGGTCTGGCAAGCAAATAAACAAATAATATGAAACAAAAGAACATACATAAGACCTGATGAAATCATCGTAAAACCGAATAAAGAGTCTAGACAATAATGACAATAAAGTATGCTAAAACGATCGAAAGATCGAACATAAGTATCAAAGCAAATAAAGGAACAGTCTCTGAAACATAAGTATCTCGAAAAGATAACAGTCTAATAAAACATTTAATAGTCGGAAATACATTTCAAATCCTGAATAATAGCGACAATATGATAAATGATCGATATCGTAAACATTAACCAAATCAACGCATAAAGAGTATAACCAACAAGAATCATAAAATAAAGTAATATGCAGATAAAACCTTGGCGACCACAAATAGCTAAATCCTCCTATTACCGAAGTAACAAGAGCACACAGAACGTAGCCACTGAACGTGGTACTAGAAATAGGATAAGAACCGTAGCCATACAAATGGGACCGGCAGATCAAAAATCAGAACCGTAGCCATACAAATGGGACCGGCAGATAAAACCGTTGCCATGGTCGGTACAGACAGAATCCAAGCTGCAGCTGGCGGACAAATTAAAGATCCCAAGCCGGGTGATCAGCCCGACAAGGTGACCTAAGCCTAGTGGTGCCTTTAGTTTTCAAAACTCGAACCGATACGAATCAAACCATAATACTAATCCCTTTGGCTCAGGGGCTCACACCACATAGCTCTGGCCCCGTCTTGCCTCGAGGTTTTATTTTCGAAATCATAGCCTCTTTGGCTCATGGGCTCGCACTAGCTCTGGCCCAGTCTTGCCTCGAGGTTTTTATTCCCAAAATACTAGTCTTATCAAAATAGTAATCTCATCGAAGAAATCCCGAATGTGACGAACATACTCCAATCTCTTTTCAAATCGAATCAGAGAAAACATACGAATTTCGATGGTGAACCGTTCAAATACACATCAAAGTGATTTGTATAAAATCATACGGTCAATCCTTTCGAACATGGAAAGCCACATGATTTTATAGCAAATCACCGATGCTATTCAAATTAGTTTACCAAAGAGTGCAAATACAAATACCAACATATTTTTCTAACTTGAAATGGAATGGATAGTGGAGAATGACTTAATGACTTACCAAGGAACCATCTCAATGCACATTTAACCTTTAAACATTGATTGATAGAGAGTGTGTTTGATGCCAATGAAAATCCACAATATTTAAATGAGAAGGTGCGCATTGAGACTCAAACGATTCCCGGGTAATTTCACATACACTCATTTCCACAATGATCCCATTCCCATTTCACAAATTCCAAGTATCACAAATAATCCCAATTCTCTTTAAAACAGGCCCATAACTGGCCTTGAACCAAACCCAAAACAGTCCTTTAAATCCGGCCCAAACAGACCTTGAAATTAGTTCATAAACTAAACCTTGAATGGCCCACAAAACAAGTTTCAAAACAGCCCAAAACTAAACTTTGAATGGCCCACAAAACATATCTTAAAAACAGCCCAAAGCTAAACATTTATTGGCCCACAAAACAAACTTTAAAAACAGCCCAAGACTAACCTGAACCAGGCCCACAAAACAGATTTTAAACACAGTCCAAAATAGACCTTTAATGGCCCAAAAAAACTGATTTTTAAAAGAGCCCAAAACTAACCTGAACAGGCCCATAAAACAGTCCTTAAAGTAGCCCGAAATTCAGGCCATAAAACAGTCCAATCTTAGGTCTCAAAATAGCCCAGAAGTTGATCTTGAATCAGGCCCAAAGATGCCTAGGAAACAGGCCCAACACAGCCTTCAATTGGGCCCCAAAACAGGTTTAAAACAGACCCCAGATCAGGCCCAACCCGGGCCCCCAGGCTGAGCTGGGCTCGCTCGAGCGAGCCCAGGTCCGCTCGAGCGACCCAGTGGGTCGCTCGAGCGGACTGGGCTCTGTCCAGTCCGGCTCGGCAGCTTCTTTCTCTCTTTTTTTTCCATTTTTTGAGATCTTTTCCATTTCCAATCTTTCATACAAATTTCCTAGATCCTTTGGGCCCTTCCTTGACCTTCCAAACCCATCAATCACCATTCACAAACCATTCTAATTAGCCCATCACAATACTTTTAAAGATCAAAGTTTTTTTCCCTTTCTTTGAACACACTACTTAACACAAGGAAGACTAATTTTTCAAAGTAAACAAAGTGAGGCCAACTTCCCATACAATGTAAAACAATAGCATAAGTGGAAATAAACATCATATTACTTCACTCATCCAAGGAAGATCCATAAATCAAAAGAAGATTAACACATAAGAGGAAAAATCATGAAATTGAACCAAACAAGAGAAATCATCATATTAATTGGGAATCCACTTGCCTCTAGTCAAGATAGGAGTAAAATTACTCTTCAAACAAGGTTTTAGTGCCTCAAGCTCCAAGATCACAAAATCCCCAAAATAGCTCAAAAGAAACCCTAGAAAACCAATCCATTGTAAATCTCCATGAAAACCCATTGCACATGGGATTAAAACACTCGAAATGGAGAGGAAAACAAGAATCTCAAGAAAAGAAAACCATTGCTAACCTTGAGAAATCCAAACAAAGAAGAAGAGCTTAGATGAGAGCCTTGCTCTAGCCCAAAAATCTTGAAAATAGGGTCTTTGGAAAGCTTGAGAGATGAGGAAGAAGAAGGTGGGATCAATCCTCACTTGGCACACAAGAAGAAGCTTGCAAAAAGGAGAGAGAGAGAGAGATGGCTGGAAAGGATGGAGCCCTCTCCCTCAGCCAAAAGTTGCTGGAACGAAAACGAAGGAGAAGGGATGGGTTCCCCTTCTTATAAGGTGGGTTTGTGGGCCCCGATCTTCACCAAGCTGAAACTCACATTTGCGGGCCCCGAACGAAAACGACGAAGAAGACAAAAACGGTCAGCGAAATATCTACTTTCCAAAAAGTATATTTTCCCTAATTTCTGGAATTCTCGAAATTCATGGACAGATTTAGTGTAAATGTCATTTTTGCCCTTTTCCTCGAAAAACGTGATTTCTGAGTATCAAATCAAAATGATCAAAACATAAAAGTTGTTAAACTTCATAAAATAAGTCAAAATACACCAAATTCATAATTTTTAGAAATCCGAAGTAATTTCTCATAAAAATACACATCATATAAATCGGGTCAAACCAAAGTCAACGGTCCTCAAAACCTCCAAGGTTATGGAAAAATTCGGTCAAACTCAAAAACAAGGTCAAACTAAATCAAATCTCGCTTAAAAAGCCAAACCACGATTAAAACAATACTAAACACAAGAACTGGGGTTGGGATCTTACATCCTCCCCCCCTTAGAACCCATTTGGTCCTCCAAATGGCTTAAACCAAATCAAAATAAAAAACCCAAAAGATAAACGAAAACACTGACACCCTATGCTAGACCTTGGTAACTGAGAGACTCTCTGATCAAACCCGAGGTTGAGATGCACGGTCGACCACATTCTGATTCGGTTGAAAGCTTCACACTATTCCACACCAATCGTTAAACTGCCATAACCTGCTGAGCTGTTCCGTGTCGAAACTTCGCATGGCTTGCCTCTTCAGATTTCACTCTTTGAGTCTTCTACCTTTGACATGTAAAGCCGACCTTGGAAATCCAATCTGTGTTCATAACTCCATATTCCAATCTTTCTGTGCTATGATCAAAATTCTTGCCCAGATCTGATTTTATCTACTTGCTGCTCTTAATCCCTTACCTGATACCTCTCATACATCTAACTTTGTCTCCAACTGAACCAGTATACGTCCTGACATCCATCAATCCTTCAATTCTTACACTTCCAAGCTCCAATCATAAGCCAATACCACTCACTCCAATCAATACAAAACAAATCTTAAAATTTTAAACATAGGGACTAAAATAATTACTTAGTTAAATCTCATCATTTTAAAACATAGTAGAAGTTGAACTTCCAAATTATCAAATAAAACTTAATAAAGAAAGTTTATCAAAGTTTGAACATGAAACAACATTATTCGTTTTGAAATTCATGTTTTCATAGCCCAACAAATCCTTGAAATACTCAACAACCTCAAATTAGGATTTTCAAAAATAAATCAAATTCATGTAGTATAACCATACATTAAATTTTATTGAAATCCATTTCCAACCAAACATATACAAGATTTTGAAATCGTCAAGGTTTTGAAATGTAAGTGTCAACATTTAAGAGAATTAAAACAAGAGCAAAATTCTAAGGTCATTGTAAGATAATATCTTATGAAGATTAAACAAAAATTCGAAACACAAATCCTTATGAAAACAAAATCATGTGACTCCTGGAAAGGGTATGATAATATAATTTATAATTCAAAATAAGCCTTAAAGAAGGTACATAAATCCATTGTTTAAACACTACACGGATAAATCATAAACATTAAGGAAAACATAACAAGGATGAAAACAGCATGAAAATCACTCTTACCAAGAAAAGGAACAACACCAAAACTGAAGTATACTCTTGTACCTGCATGTTGTCCAATCCAATAGCCTGTAAGTCGGTGAAATTCCCAACATTTCCACTATTGCCGAAAGTTATCTTGACCACAACGAACCATCCACTTGGCATCCCTGCTGAACCAACTACACTAGCTAAGCTGCAAGTCACGGAAATTCTCAACCAAATCCATGACAAGGCTCATTGAATTCGGGAAATCCCTGAGTTTCTGGCACTAGCTTCCAACCTTACTAACTAAGGATCACTTCTCCCTTCATAAAAATCGTCAACTAATGTGTCTCCTGCAGTCCTTCATCTTGGAAAGATGGTCTGAGTTCCCCCAAAAATCCACATTTACTCACCTTGGTACGCTGCATGACGATCCTTGATTAGCTGAAAGGGGGTCTTCGAATAATGCTCAAGTTCAACTCTGGTGGGCAAACGCACATGTCTTCTCTCATTAACCACAATGAAGATGCTGAAGACTGGAAGTCTGCTGATGTTCTCCGAAAACAACATACCAAGTCCAGAGGGTTCTCAGTCTCCGACACAAACACAGGTAAAAGACACCGAACAAGAGTATGGAGACTTTAAATTCTCCACCACTAAAGAGGAAATTTGGTCATCCAAATCCCCTAACAACAAGAACTAAAAGAAAAGACAAGCAAAATCTCCCGAACTGAAAGAAAAACCGACTCAAATCCAAAGAAACAATGACACGAGAAAACAAATCGACACAATCTAACGAATCCTCACCACACGTCTTAATGTCTCTAGAGTATTTTATTTCCTAGAAACTAACCAGCTCTGATACCAAACCTGTCACGCCCCGAAACCGGGCCCTGCAGTGATCCGACCTCGGGGTGCGAAATTTTGGGATAAATTTGAAACTTTTTGTTATAGTTCCCAAGATCCGCGTGAATGAGGATAATCACATTCCAACACAATCAGAGTATATTTTTCGCGGAAGCTAAACATGGTGTTACGACCCGGAATCCGTGGCCATCGGGTTCCGTGTCGCACGCAACCAATTCCATAAAGCCATCATATAAGCAGACTGGCATAAATCATATATCAGAACACACTGAGCTGGTAGTAACAAGACTAATTAATTCCCACATATTCAAGTTACAATTAACAAATGTCTTAATTACAAACCCAAAGAAAAAGGCTGATAAAGCCATACAAAAATATATCCAACTAACAGAAATACTACCCTCAAAGATTTGATACGAACTCCGGTGCCGAACTTGACATCTAGATGATATCAATGGGCAGCCTCTCACGTCAGACCGGCGGTCCCACCGCCTCCTCTGATCAAACACCTAAAAACAGAAAGAGAAGAAACTGGCACCAAACAAAAAGGGTCAGACACGACGGTCTGGCAAGCAAATAAACAAATAATATGAAACAAAAGAACATACATAAGACCTGATGAAATCATCGTAAAACCGAATAAAGAGTCTAGACAATAATGACAATAAAGTATGCTAAAACGATCGAAAGATCGAACATAAGTATCAAAGCAAATAAAGGAACAGTCTCTGAAACATAAGTATCTCGAAAAGATAACAGTCTAATAAAACATTTAATAGTCGGAAATACATTTCAAATCCTGAATAATAGCGACAATATGATAAATGATCGATATCGTAAACATTAACCAAATCAACGCATAAAGAGTATAACCAACAAGAATCATAAAATAAAGTAATATGCAGATAAAACCTTGGCGACCACAAATAGCTAAATCCTCCTATTACCGAAGTAACAAGAGCACACAGAACGTAGCCACTGAACGTGGTACTAGAAATAGGATAAGAACCGTAGCCATACAAATGGGACCGGCAGATCAAAAATCAGAACCGTAGCCATACAAATGGGACCGGCAGATAAAACCGTTGCCATGGTCGGTACAGACAGAATCCAAGCTGCAGCTGGCGGACAAATTAAAGATCCCAAGCCGGGTGATCAGCCCGACAAGGTGACCTAAGCCTAGTGGTGCCTTTAGTTTTCAAAACTCGAACCGATACGAATCAAACCATAATACTAATCCCTTTGGCTCAGGGGCTCACACCACATAGCTCTGGCCCCGTCTTGCCTCGAGGTTTTATTTTCGAAATCATAGCCTCTTTGGCTCATGGGCTCGCACTACAAAGCTCTGGCCCAGTCTTGCCTCGAGGTTTTTATTCCCAAAATACTAGTCTTATCAAAATAGTAATCTCATCGAAGAAATCCCGAATGTGACGAACATACTCCAATCTCTTTTCAAATCGAATCAGAGAAAACATACGAATTTCGATGGTGAACCGTTCAAATACACATCAAAGTGATTTGTATAAAATCATACGGTCAATCCTTTCGAACATGGAAAGCCACATGATTTTATAGCAAATCACCGATGCTATTCAAATTAGTTTACCAAAGAGTGCAAATACAAATACCAACATATTTTTCTAACTTGAAATGGAATGGATAGTGGAGAATGACTTAATGACTTACCAAGGAACCATCTCAATGCACATTTAACCTTTAAACATTGATTGATAGAGAGTGTGTTTGATGCCAATGAAAATCCACAATATTTAAATGAGAAGGTGCGCATTGAGACTCAAACGATTCCCGGGTAATTTCACATACACTCATTTCCACAATGATCCCATTCCCATTTCACAAATTCCAAGTATCACAAATAATCCCAATTCTCTTTAAAACAGGCCCATAACTGGCCTTGAACCAAACCCAAAACAGTCCTTTAAATCCGGCCCAAACAGACCTTGAAATTAGTTCATAAACTAAACCTTGAATGGCCCACAAAACAAGTTTCAAAACAGCCCAAAACTAAACTTTGAATGGCCCACAAAACATATCTTAAAAACAGCCCAAAGCTAAACATTTATTGGCCCACAAAACAAACTTTAAAAACAGCCCAAGACTAACCTGAACCAGGCCCACAAAACAGATTTTAAACACAGTCCAAAATAGACCTTTAATGGCCCAAAAAAACTGATTTTTAAAAGAGCCCAAAACTAACCTGAACAGGCCCATAAAACAGTCCTTAAAGTAGCCCGAAATTCAGGCCATAAAACAGTCCAATCTTAGGTCTCAAAATAGCCCAGAAGTTGATCTTGAATCAGGCCCAAAGATGCCTAGGAAACAGGCCCAACACAGCCTTCAATTGGGCCCCAAAACAGGTTTAAAACAGACCCCAGATCAGGCCCAACCCGGGCCCCCAGGCTGAGCTGGGCTCGCTCGAGCGAGCCCAGGTCCGCTCGAGCGAGGGCCAGGCAGAGCCTGGTCCGCTCGAGCGACCCAGTGGGTCGCTCGAGCGGACTGGGCTCTGTCCAGTCCGGCTCGGCAGCTTCTTTCTCTCTTTTTTTTTCCATTTTTTGAGATCTTTTCCATTTCCAATCTTTCATACAAATTTCCTAGATCCTTTGGGCCCTTCCTTGACCTTCCAAACCCATCAATCACCATTCACAAACCATTCTAATTAGCCCATCACAATACTTTTAAAGATCAAAGTTTTTTTCCCTTTCTTTGAACACACTACTTAACACAAGGAAGACTAATTTTTCAAAGTAAACAAAGTGAGGCCAACTTCCCATACAATTTAAAACAATAGCATAAGTGGAAATAAACATCATATTACTTCACTCATCCAAGGAAGATCCATAAATCAAAAGAAGATTAACACATAAGAGGAAAAATCATGAAATTGAACCAAACAAGAGAAATCATCATATTAATTGGGAATCCACTTTCCTCTAGTCAAGATAGGAGTAAAATTACTCTTCAAACAAGGTTTTAGTGCCTCAAGCTCCAAGATCACAAAATCCCCCAAAATAGCTCAAAAGAAACCCTAGAAAACCAATCCATTGTAAATCTCCATGAAAACCCATTGCACATGGGATTAAAACACTCGAAATGGAGAGGAAAACAAGAATCTCAAGAAAAGAAAACCATTGCTAACCTTGAGAAATCCAAACAAAGAAGAAGAGCTTAGATGAGAGCCTTGCTCTAGCCCAAAAATCTTGAAAATAGGGTCTTTGGAAAGCTTGAGAGATGAGGAAGAAGAAGGTGGGATCAATCCTCACTTGGCACACAAGAAGAAGCTTGCAAAAAGGAGAGAGAGAGAGAGATGGCTGGAAAGGAAGGAGCCCTCTCCCTCAGCCAAAAGTTGCTGGAACGAAAACGAAGGAGAAGGGATGGGTTCCCCTTCTTATAAGGTGGGTTTGTGGGCCCCGATCTTCACCAAGCTGAAACTCACATTTGCGGGCCCCGAACGAAAACGACGAAGAAGACAAAAACGGTCAGCGAAATATCTACTTTCCAAAAAGTATATTTTCCCTAATTTCTGGAATTCTCGAAATTCATGACAGATTTAGTGTAAATGTCATTTTTGCCCTTTTCCTCGAAAACGTGATTTCTGAGTATCAATCAAATGATCAAAACATAAAAGTTGTTAAACTTCATAAAATAAGTCAAAATACACCAAATTCATAATTTTAGAAATCCGAAGTAATTTCTCATAAAAATACACATCATATAAATCGGGTCAAACCAAAGTCAACGGTCCTCAAACCTCCAAGGTTATGGAAAAATTTGGTCAACTCAAAAACAAGGTCAAACTAAATCAAATCTCGCTTAAAAAGCCAAACCACGATTAAAACAATATAAAACACAAGAACTGGGGTTGGGATCTTACATCCTCCCCACCTTAGAACCCATTTGGTCCTCCAAATGGCTTAAACCAAATCAAAATCAAAAACCCAAAGATAAACGAAACACGAAACCCGATGCTAGACCTTGGTAACTGAAGAGACTCTCTGATCAAACCCGAGGTGAGATGCACGGTCCGACACATTCTGATTCGGGTTGAAGCTTCACACTATTCACACAAGTAAATGCAACCTGCTGAGCTGTTCCGTGTCGAAACTTCGCATGGCTTGCCTCTTCACATGGGATCCAGACAGTGAGGATTCCCAAAAGATCATAAACGTGATCCATCTGGCGTCCTCAGTTCCCTCTCCCTTGTCTTGTGGAAGCTCGCGGGCCCGCGCCGACGCCAGGCGAGCGTCGCATGGGAAGGAGGTGATGAAAGCCGAGCTCGCACCGGCGTCCAAAAGAGCTCGCCGCGACCGACCCGCGATCTCGTTCTCAGATAAAGATCTAGAGGGAATCCAGCTTCCCCACAATGACCCCCTGCTCCTCACAATGAAGCTAAGAGACTTTACCGTGAAGAGGATTCTCGTCGACTCCGGCAGCTCTTCCGAGGTCCTCTACTACGAGTGCTTCAAGAAAATGAACCTCACGGAAGCAGACCTCACGGAGGTCCGTGCACCCTTGCTAGGGTTGTCCGCCACGCCAGTCTATCCCAAGGGCAGGATCACCCTGGAAACCCGAGTCGGCGGAGCTTCCGTGTTGGCTGACTTCCTGGTCGTGGACGCCCCTTCTCCCTACAACGTCATTTTGGGCAGAACGTGGCTCCACAAGTTGGAAGCGGTCCCTTCTTCCCTCCATCAGAAGCTGAAGTTCGTCCTCGAGAACAAGGAAGGCAAAATGGAAGTGGTCACGGTAGAGGGAGACCAGCAGCAAGCTAGGCAGTGAATGCTGGCCGCAGTCCCAGCAGAGAAAGAGCCGGAGCGCATCAACCTCGCCGAACTCGAGAAAGGGCTAGATGAAATCGGCCGAGACCCCGAGAAGAAAAGCATTGAGGACCTGGCCGAGGTCAGACTGAACTCGGCAGACCCAGATAGGTTCTTCCTGATTGGCACCCAGCTGCCAGACGAGGAGAGAGCCGAGCTCTCAAGGTTCCTGATGCAGAACGTCGATGTCTTTGCTTGGAGCCCAAGCGAAATGCCTGGGGTCGACCCCGAGGTCATGTGCCACAGGTTAAATGTGGACCCCAGCCACAAACCAGTAGTGCAGAGGGCCCGAAGGACAGGGCTGCAGCAGACGGACGCGGTCGTCGAAGAGGTCGACAAACTGCTGAAGGCAGGGGCCATCCGGGAAGTCCAGTACCCGGTCTGGCTGGCTAATACGGTGGTGGTTAAGAAGAAAACTGGTAAATGGAGGGTGTGCGTGGACTTCACAGACTTGAACAGGGCCTGCCCTAAAGATAGTTTCCCCCTTCCGAAGATTGATCAAATGATCGACGCCACCGCTGGACATGACCGAATAAGCTTTCTCGACGCCTACAGAGGCTACCACCAGATCCCATTACACGAGCCTGACGAGGAGAAAACGTCATTCATAACCCCCCGCGGCACTTACTGCTATAAGGTGATGCCTTTCGGGCTAAAGAACGCGGGGGCGACCTATCAGCGCCTCGTGACAAAGATGTTCCAGGCTCAGCTCGGCCGAACGGTAGAAGTGTACATCGACGACATGGTCGTCAAATCAGTGCACTCCAGTGACCACCTGGCGGATCTCGGCCAAGTCTTCGACGTCCTTCGCGCGTACAAGCTCAAGCTAAATGCTTCCAAGTGCGCCTTCGGCGTAGCCTCTGGAAAGTTCCTCGGCAGCTTGGTAACGCGGAGGGGAATAGAGGCCAATCCAGACCAGATCACCGCGATCCAGGGCATTCTGAGCCCCTCTACCACGAAAGAAGTCCAGAAGCTCACAGGAATGGCTGCAGCACTCAATCCCTTCATTAGCCGGTCATCAGATAAGTGCAGGCCTTTCTTTCAGCTTCTAAAGAAAAATCTAAAATTCCAGTGGACTCCTGAGTGCGACCAGGCGTTGGCCGCGCTCAAAACCTATCTGTCGTCACCACCCTTACTCTCCACCCCAACTCCGGGGGAGGTTTTGTATTTATATCTTGCGGTCTCGGATCACGCAGTGAGCTCCGTCCTCATCAGGGAGGACGAGGTGTAACGCCCCAAAATCCGGGCGCCTCGAATCTCGGGGCGCTACGAGAAAGTACCTAAGAGATGCGGAAAATCCAATAATATAATCAAGTGTGAATCTCATATGAGCAGGTAAATGGACAAGGCCCTAAAATTTTGTTTCATTTTAAAAGATTACAAGGTACTTTCCATAATTAAACTAACTATTCAGTCCTAGGCCAACACGGCCAGCTACAAGAAAAGGAAAGAATAGAGATCTATATGATAGACGCCTCACGATGCACCAAATGCATCATTCTCTGAACCCTGCGGCAACGGATCAGTCGCCAAACAAACCACCAAATCAAGAAAGCGGAAGAGAAGATACCTGAAAACACCAAGGATTGGGTCAGGCTCGATGAGCCAGGCAAATAGGCATGTTTAGATGGCAATACATTATATAATTAGATAGGGAAGAGGACCATACCTGATCCCAGCTGTACCTGCATGATTAGTATCTCGATAATAATATAGAATATCAGAGTACAACAGAAAACGGTGTAGAGTGTAGTGCATAAACGAAAATCGAGATATTGATATAACAGATGTTTGATACAACCTAACAAGTAGATAAGAGAAGCCATCAAAACATCAGATAAACCACACAAGCACATCAGAGTCATCAGTAGCAGAAGTAAACAGAGGAAGTGACATTACCATAGTCGTATCCATCGCATCCAGATCCAACCGTATCAACGGCGGCAGTTAAAGGCAATAAACAATGATATCCATAATATATAATATTCATACATCCAATATACATACATAGAAGCACACAAAGGTACGTCCACAGTTGAAGTACAAAGGACGTGGGGGTCAGAGCCAGCCCATCGTCATCGTCCCAACAACTGTCGATTGACACCAACCATGGGGGGTCATAGCCACCCACAGTTGTCGTCACGTCGAATAAGAGCATACAAGAATCCATCAATGTCCATAGCCACAGCCAAGTCACAGCCATTGGTCTTACGTGCTATCTTAACCAACAATATCCATAGCCACGGCCAAGTCCCCGTCATTGGACTTGCGTGCTAGATCAATATCACCGTCCATCCATACACCCGGTCCGAGCGCCGGCGGTCTCAGTACCCCACCCACACCTGGTACCTACTGTGTCAATCACATCACAATATCAATGTCCATGCCGGCATCATAACCCTCGGCAGACTAATCGTACAACCACAAATCTACAGATCACTAGGTGGGGGTACTCCGAACTAGATAGCCTTATTATCCTTAATATGAGATGATAATAGTCAAGGGTACGAGACACGGAGTTCGGGTATAGCTAGTCCATCCTTGTGGTTCCCAACAGTTAATAGTGCATACCCTAGTAAACTCCGCTTCTCTATACGCTTAATTAGTATTATCTCAATATACAGTCCGTCTATTAGTATCTATCGTTAAGTTCCCAATATTATCGGTCAGGACTTCAAGTGCCATGTCCTGACATCTCATCCAATACGGACCGTGATCATGGATCAGAGCCTAAGTGCAATGCCCTGATTTATAGTACCTCTCAAGGCCTACATCCAAGGTTCGGATCTACCAGCCAGCCTTAGTGTCCGTTTCATCAACATAGATACCACACATCCCAAATCCATCGATGATTGCTGCCCCTCTATTCAGGTCCAAGGTCCCACTCCACCTAAGACAGTGATCACGGAGTCCCAGATGCTTATTAAGTATCCTTGGTGCTCCTGTAGGTATTTAGCATCATAAGACATCCATAACCCTTGAATCAGGTTCCGTTTTACAACCCAAGACCCTACTTAGATGGTTACACGGGTCAAGGTTAAGCCCGGCCCTTGACTCGCGTATAGCGTATCCCAAATAGTCCAAATGGAAGGTCAACGGGGCCCACACATGATCAAATCATAAAAGGGTACAAGTCTGGGAAATGTCAATGTATACACTGAGCTCGGCCAACCTACTCCGAGCTCGGCCAACCAGACACTTAGCTCGGCCAAATTGTTCTGAGCTTGGCCAACCAGGCATTGAGCTCGGCCAACCAGGCACTGAGCTCGGCTAACCTGCTCTGAGCTCGGCCAACTAGGCACTGAGCTCGGCTAACCTGCTCTGAGCTCGGCCAACCAGGCATTGAGCTCGGCCTGCCTGCCTAGCTGAGCTCGGCCAACACCTGAGCTCGGCCAACTTGCCTACCGGAGCTCGGCCTGCCTAGCTGAATGCTGTTGCAAGTACCGTAATTCCTGGATTTCTCCCTTTTCATTCCAATATTCACCAAACACTTCCAAACATCAAACACATCTCCTATATCATGATCTCATCACAAGTGGGCCATTGATCTTCCAAATGGGGGATTCTCATCCATCAATGGCCAAATACACATAAAAAGAGCTTAGACTAACAATTCTATACATCATGATCATCCAATCAACCATCCAAATACAGAAATCATGCCAAACATCCATAAAAGACAGTAATTACTAATCTAAGCATGTTAATCAATTTAATTAAAGAATTTAAGCATGTCTACTTGCCTTTCGTTGGAGATGCCCAAATCCAAAAGCACTAGCTCAAAGCCCAACAAATCAAACCTAAGGAATAATTAGCAAAGTAAAACTAAATTAAAACATAAATTAAAAGAAAGGGAAGCTCTAAGCTATCTTAACACAACTCCACACCCAAAGCACATAAACCAAACCTAGGGAAAGGGGAGCTTACCAAACAGAGAAGGGAATGGAGTGGTGGCTTGCAAATTGGAGATGGGGAGCTCGCGGGGTCCACACGAAGATGATGGTGATCGGAGGTTGTGGGGCCCACTTGATTGGTGGCCCACTAAATTAGTGGTGATGATGGTGGCCCACTAGGATGCAAGAAGGAGAAGTCAGAATGGAAGAAAGAAAGAATGGAGCAAGAAAGAGAGAGAACAGAGAGAAAGAATTAAAGAGAGAAAGATAATGGTGAGATGGTGATGATGGGTGGTGCTCAGTCATGTGGGCAGTGAGTGAAGTGAGTGAGGGAGATGAGAGAAAAGAGTGAAACAGTGAAGGGGAAAAATGGGGAAAACCGAGAGAGAGAGAAATGGAGAATTAGAGAGAAAGAGTGAGACAGTGAAGGGGAAGAATGGGGAAAACAGAGAGAGAGAGAGAGGGAAAGAAATGGAAAATAGAGAGAAATGGAGGGGCTGGGTAATTTCGTTGGCTGGGAGGAGTGAGAGAGGATTAAGGGAGAAGGAGAAAACAGAGAAAGGAAACAGAGAAACAGGGAAGAAGAAGAAACGAAAAATGGAGAAAAGAGAGGTGGAGTGGCTGCCAGTGATCGAGGAGATCGTCCACGGCGATGGCGATGGCGCCGTGCTCGGAGTCCGGCAGTGGGCGGCAAGGGTTGGGAGAAGAAGAGATGGATGAGGGAGATGAGGGGATGGAGAAAGGAGAAGAGAGAGGAGAAGAGAGGTGGCCGGCGTCGTGGCGGCGTGGTCCGGCGGCGAGAGGCAGCAAGCCGAGAGGGAGGGAGAGAAAACGAGAGAGATGAGAGGAAGAGAGGAATGAGAGAAATGGAGATGGAGGGGCTGCTGTGTTGTGTTGGTGTGGAGTGAATGAGAAGAGAGGGGAAATGGTCTCCATCGTGACCTAGAATAGGGAATGGGGAAAAAGGGGAAAATGAGATGGGGGTGTGATGAGAGTGAGATGAGTGAGGTGGGGCTCACATGGGATTAAGGTGGGGTAGGGTTTGACTAAAGTGCCCTCTTAATTAATGGGTAATGGGTCAGGCCACGGGTAGTTGGGTCATCCTAAGGTTAAATTCACAATTCTCCAAGGGAAGCCCATCTGTAATTAGGATATCCTATGATTGACTTGGTCAAATTGGGTCCCACTAGGTATGTCTAGGGACGGGTCCTCACACGAGGGAATTCAAAAACCAATTTATTATACGAGCAAGACCCTGCTCGATGCCGAGACCCGGTATCTTCTATTGGAGAAGCTTGCGTTGGCTCTCGTCAGTGCCTCCCGCAAGCTCTCCCATTATTTCCAATCCCACACCATTGTGGTGATCACGGAGCATCCACTCCGTTCAATATTCAAGAAGGCTGACTTTTCAGGGCGAATATCAAAGTGGGCAGTTGAGCTGGGGCAGTATGATATACAGTACCGTCCCCGAACTGCGATCAAAGCCCAAATTCTGGCAGACTTCATCGTTGAGTTCGTCTCGCCCAATTCGGCTCCGACCCAGCCCGGCGCGGCACTGGGGGGCACAGGGCACGAGCCAGAAGTGACCGAGGTCGAACGGTCTCCCGCCTCGGCATGGAAGATCTTTGTCGACGGATCCTCCACCTCCAAGAGAGCTGGCGCCGGCATAGTCCTCCAATCGCCAGAGGGTCTGGTCATAGAGTAGGCTTTCACCTTGGACTTCAAAGCAACAAACAATGAGGCAGAGTATGAAGCGCTGATAGCAGGGTTGAACAGCGCCCAAATCCTCGGAGCCCAGCACCTGGTGATCTTCAGCGATTCTCAACTGGTAACTAGCCAGCTCGCTGGAGACTACCAGGCCAGGGACGACAGGATGGCGGCCTACTTAGCCCTTGCGAAAAAACTGCTGTCTCATTTCCAGAAAGCTGAGGTCAGGCAAATATCCCGAGACACCAACATGCATGCAGATGCGCTTGCAAACCTGGCCTCTGCCGTCGAAGCAGGGAAGAAAAGGACCGTCGAGGTTGGGTCGATATCAAGGTCAAGCTTAGAACTCCATTCATCTCGGCTTGTCCTCTGTGCTGACCTCGGCCCAAGCTGGATGGACCCGATCATTGCTTACTTAAAAGACGATCAGCTCCCCGAAGACAAGACTAAAGCCCACCGAATCAGACTCAAGGCAGCTCGATTCTGGCTCTCTCCTGAAGGCAAACTCTACAGGAAATCCTTCACAGGTCCATACCTCCAATGCATCCACCCGAGCAAGGTGGACGACTTCCTGTATGAGATCCACGAAGGAATCTGTGGCAGTCACATAGGAGGTCGATCACTGGCCTACAGGGCTATAAGCCAGGGCTACTGGTGGCCCTACATGCAAAAGGACGCTCAGGTGTACGCCAGGAAATGCGACAAATGCCAGAAGTTCTCCCACTCTCTCCATCAGCCAGCACAAGATCTGAGTCCCCTCTCTAGTCCATGGCCCTTCGCTCAATGGGGCGTGGACATTGTAGGGCATCTTCACCGAGCTCCAGGGAACAAGAGATGGCTGATAGTCACTACAGACTACTTCACAAAATGGATAGAAGCTGAACCGTTGTCCTCCATCACGGACAGGGATTCCAGGAACTTCGTCTGGAAAAATATCCTAACAAGGTTCGGCATCCCCAGGACCCTGATTTCGGACAACGGGACCCAGTTCGACTCCAAGTCCTTCAAAGACTTCTGCCAAGAACACGGTATCAGAAACCATTACTCCACTCCGGCATATCCGCAGAGTAATGGCCAGGCTGAAATCTCTAACAAAGTGATCCTGGACGGCCTGAAGAAGCGACTGGACAAGGCAAAGGGAAGATGGGCAGAAGAGCTTCCGAGCGTGCTATGGGCATATAGAACAACTCCAAGGAGGTCCACCTCGGCGATACCTTTCTCTCTGGCTTACAGGATGGAGGCGGTCATTCCTTTAGAGATAGGCCTTCCCACCCTGAGGACAGAGCTGGTCGACCAAGGCCGAAATGAGACGAACCTGGCAATGGAGCTGGAGCTGGCAGACGAGCGCCGAGAAGCAGCAGCCCTGCGACTGACCGACTATCAGCAGCGGCTGGCCAGGGCATACAATCAAAATGTCAGAGAAAAAAGATTCTCCGTGGGAGAGCTGGTTCTAAAAAAGACCCTGCCAGCTGACAAAGAACCAAACGAAGGGAAGCTGGCCCCGAACTGGCATGGTCCGTTCAGGGTAGTCTCACTGGCAGGAAAATCAGCCTACAAGCTTGAAGACTTAGAGGGCAAACCACTGCCGAGACCGTGGAATGCATCCCACTTAAAGAAGTTCTATTTCTAAAGATGTAATGAATCTCAGAATCAATGAAAGCAGCTTTCGCCCTGTCATCAATCTGTCATCTCTCTTTGATTGACTCCGGCAGCTCTGGGTCTACCGCCCTGGAAAAGGCTTCGAGTTCCTACACTCAGTCGTTTCCTAAAGCCCTGGGTCTACCGCCCTGGAAAAGGCTTCGAGTTCCTACACTCAGTCGTTTCCTAAAGCCCTGGGTCTACCGCCCTGGAAAAGGCTTCGAGCTCGGACGCTCAGTCGTTTCCTAAAGCCCTGGGTCTATCGCCCTGGAAAAGGCTTCGAGCTCGGACGCTCAGTCGTTTCCTAAAGCCCTGGGCCTACCGCCCTGGAAAAGGCTTCGAGTTTCTACACTCAGTCGTTCCCTAAAGCCCTAGGTCTACCGCCCTGGAAAAGGCTTCGAGTTCCTACACTCAGTCGTTTCCTAAAGCCCTGGGTCTACTGCCCTGGAAAAGGCATCGAGTTCCTACACTCGGTCGTTTCCTAAAGTCCGGGTTTATACACCCCACAAAAGACCGTTGCCGAACTCATGATCACACAGCCGAGACCAGCGGGATTCTGGATCCACTTCGGCGCAAGGCAATTCGTCTCGGCCAATAGTAGCCATTTCGGCCAAGGTCAGTTTTTAAGAAAAAAGAAAGCAGCACAGAAGTACAAGTGTTACAAGACAGTGCGAAAGAAGTAAAAAAGAATACAAAGACACTGTACACAGATCGAGTGATCACAAAACTCTTCCTTTTTATTCATTGTAATTGCTTCATTACAAAGGTTACAGAAAAGAAAACAAAGTACAGAAAGGAGGCTCGCAATCCTCTAAAAGCAGAAACTGGAATAAAAGCTGGGAGGCTCTGATCTTCACCGACTCTTCAGGCTGCAGGCTCGAAGACGCCGGTTCGTTGCCTGGAGGTTCTGAGGGATCCTGAATTTCAGCGAGCTCTACAATACGCTTTGGTTGGTCAGACCAAAGCGTTGCAGAGCCCCTCCAGTTCGGAGGCCCTGGACCTCGCTGAGCTCTTCAACACCCTCCGGTCGGTAAGACCAAAGTTTGAAGAGCCCCCAGGTCCAGCGGGGCCTCAATCCCACCCTCAGTTCCGCGGTCCTGATATACCGTAGGGGGCTCGCAGGGAGCGCGTTGTCACGCAGGACCCTGCAGGATAGCCAGACGCAGAGGGCGCCACCATCCCACAGTTGCAGAAGACTCCCCTGCAACCGGACCAGGGACGGTTAGCCATGGACCCGCGTTCAGAGAGCGCGTGGTCCACGGGGAATTCCTTCAGAGAGCACGTAGACCACGACGGGCCTCCCCCCTCGGAGAGAGCCGTCCTCAGGCGCAGGGGTTCCCCCCGGATCGAATATTTCCGAAGGTCTGCTGAACATGGCTCCTACGTCTATGTGAATTAAGCTATCCTAATTCCTTTTCTTTTCCTCTCCCATGGCGAGCCTACCACCTCTACTTATAGGAAGAAGAAGGGCTCAGTCTCCGAAGGAAGTTATGGGGCGAAGTCTCCCACGCGTGACGAGGGACGTACGTCTTCCTGTCTGTTGACCAGCAATCCCTATGGCGCCACGTGGAGACGTTCGCCCGTTTCCCTCATCGGCCCTATCACCATGCTTACTGCTATTTATGGTTTCCGGAATATGGAGAATCGGCACAGATAGCTATGAAGGCCGTTCGACTCTCTCTAGGGTCACGCATCACATTAAATGCATTCAATATCGCACCCAAAAACGAAAGAAAGAAAAATGCACAAGTAAAGAAGCCCCATTTTTCATTAAAAACAAAGAGTATTACAGGCCCGAAAGCTATTTACAAGAAAAGAAAGGTAAGGCTATTGCGGCTTCGGCGACTCCACCAGGTCAATCACCATGTCTGATGGACCAGCAGCGTCGGCCGCGACCGTAACCTTGCTCGGAGTGTCGCCGGCAGAAGAGGCTTTGACCGGTACTCACCCGAAGCGGGGGCAGAAGGGGCCTCGCCTTGAGGCGCGGCAGAAGCATCGCCGACAACCGGGGCGTCGCTCGGGGCCGGGGCAACTGGAGCGGCATCCGGAGCGGGAACGACTGCAGGGGCCTCGACTGGGGCGCTTTCGGCCAAAGGAGTGGGGCTCGGCTCAGGAGCCGGGTCCGAATACTTCGGCAAGTCCCGATAGACAGGGTGGTCTTCAGGAACCCCCGCACGCCTCAGTGCGGCCAAGCATCCTTCCTCGAACAGAATGGAGGTGATTTCCTCCACCTGCTTCTCATATAGCTCCGTGGCATGGTCCACCCCATTCTGGAAAGCGGATTGGGCCTCGGACAGTAGAGAGGCCTTCTGCTTTTCCAGCTCGGCATTCGCCGTCTTCAACTTCTCTATTTCAGCGCGCCCGGCCAGCACTTCCCCGCGCAATCTCATCCCCTCGGCCGCCGATTCAGACCTTGATCTGGCCAGCTCCGACTCCAGCTCGGCGGTCCTCTTGTTCTTCGCCCGGACCTCGCCTTTCAGCTGATTAGCTTTCGACGTGAGTTCGGCAACATCAGCCAGAGCCGATGCCAGCCAAGCAGTCTCTTCAGTGCTAGCCTTCTTCAGCCCTTCCATTCCCTTCCTCAGCCCTTCTAGCTCCTTCTTCAGCCTTTCCCTCTCAGACTCCAGCTGAGTGACCCTCGTGGCGTTCCTGTCACTCCTCCCCACCACGGCCAGGAGCCTTTGCACATTCTGGAAGGGGAAAAAGTAAATCAGACAGGAGCAGTCGAGCTAAACCACTTGAAGAAGAGCGCTGAAAACACTTACCAGAAGGTTAGCTTGGATCGCCGAGACCATCAGGCTTTCGTTATCGAACGTGTCGTGCATTTCCATGTCTCGCGGCAGAGCGCAGGCTTTGGCGAGAGCTCCGATGACGTCGGCGTTCCCCATCAGCTGGTCCTCGACGTTCAAAGGCTTACCGGGTTGCGTCTCCATCCTCGGTCTCCATGGCGCTGGGGCAGTTCGAGGTCCGGAAGCCGATCCGGACCCTTGCCCTACCGAGATGGTGAGCTCGCGGGCCGCCCCGCCGGTCGACTTGCTGGCCGGCGCATTCTTCTCAGCTGGAGCCTTGACTCCGGGGGCCCGCACGGGAGTTTTACCCTTCGGAGGCTGTTCAGCCCCGAGTCCTTCTCCCCCGCCTTGGATTTCTTCCTGGGCGGGGACCCCTCCCTCGGGCGATCCGGCGAGCGTCGCCGTACTCCCTCGCTCGGAGCAGGGGCAGGAGCAGAAGTGGCGCCAGCACCCCCCGAGCCCGAAGCTATGCGGGTACTGGCAGATGATGGCGTCGCAGAGGAGGAAGACCTCTGCCTGAACTTGGCCGCCAGATCCTTAACAACTGGCGCCCTTGAGCTTCCCTCCATGCCTTCTTCCCGATCGGACAAATAAGCGTCCACTATCTGCGTCAGGTTCGGTAACTCCGAACTAGAGGTGGACGCCTCGGCGCCAGACGCAGCTCGGCTCGCAGCAGGATCGGTCAAAGGGATCCCGGCAGGCACGGCAACGGAGACGGTAGGACGATCAGGATGCGCCTCGTCCTCCTCGGCTACTCCGGTTCTCCTATAGTGGCCACGGTATCTCGGCGTATACCCGAGCAGCTTCCAAGCCGACCTGGTCTCGTGCCCCTTGTATCTTTCTACCTTATTGATGTCGTCGACGTTCCTCCTCCAGCCTTCACTCGCAGCTCGGCGTCGCCTCGCGCCTGCCTCTGCACAACAGATAATAAGAGTGTCAGCTCGGCATCATCGAGATCAAGCAAAGCGAGTAAGAGAAAAGAAGCGGTGTTTACTTGGGACAGTTCTGGGGCGACGAGGGACCATCAGCCTCTTGCTCTCGCCAGCGCCGAACTCCCAGTCCCCCGACACATAGAAGAAAGTTTCCTCGGCGTTCTTACTCGAATCCTCCAAGGCCAGGACGAAGCCTCTTCGCTGCGGCTTCACCCGGAGATAGTATTTCCCTTCCCCAGCCTTGCAGATATCGTAGGTATCCTCGATATCATGGACACCCAGGTTGGTCCCCAAAATCTCATTCAGCTTCGCCGTGCCCATGATAACCTTATAGCCATTGGGCATCAGCTGGCACGGGGTAATAGACCAGGCACTGAGGCAGGCCCTGAGTGATGGACCGCGCTCCTGCTCGGGTTCCTACCGAGGTCGGCGGACGTGGGAGTCCGTTTGGTTCGACCCTTTCGTAACCGGGGGGCAGGGGCGTGCATCAACATTTCTTTTTTTTTTGTGGGTGTGCCAGATTTTCTATTTTACTTGGAATTGCAAATGGTGATCCGGAGAACAACCTTCGCAAGTAAAAAGGAAATCAACTTCTTTCAAGTTTTCCATTGCACATATATTTAAGAAAAGAGACATTTTTCTTGATTTGCCGTGAAAGGCGATTTTTTGGCATTTATAGCCGATTTTGGCGTTTATAGCCGATTTTTGGCGTTTATAGCCGATTTTGGCGTTTATAGCCGATTTACAATCCTTATCAACAATGAAAGACAAGAATTGTGATTTTTGTCTCTTTTTAAAAAAATACAAACTACAATGAAAAGCAAGAAAAGGAGGATCTAACTTCTCAGGAGATTGTGGAGGACTCGTTTAGATTGACGGTCGCAAGCCATATGTGGGCTTCGCCATCATCCATGCAGATGAGAACAGAGGATGCTATTTGATTCACTTGGCTTGGCTATAACCTCGGGTTTTTAGAAGACAAAGACCAAAGGAAGGTCCTATGTCCAATAAAAAACCGAGTAGACGGGCTGAAAAGCCACATCTAAGCCATTGGAGGCAGGAGGAGAAGGCAAGGACCTTGGGGGGGGGTACCCCCCAAGGGACTTTTGTCACCTTGTTGCGGTGGCCGGTGTAGAACTTCCGCAGAGTTTTCTCTCTTTTTCTTTTCTCTGGATTTCTGACTGCTGTCTGATGTTTGTTGTGTGTTTTTCTTTTTTGATCTGGATTCCTTTGGAGTGCTCTCCTATTTATAGGCTCTTGGTAGCCATTTAGGAGAGCTTATGGGCTTTTAATGTCATTAAGCCACATAATGGGAGGAGTTACAAAATTGAATTGTTTATTTTGTAACTCCTTTTTCTTGGCTTCTGATTGGCCGGAGGAGATTGAGGGCATTTAATCGCCTTTAATCGCCATGATGGGAGGAGTTTCATGGGTTAAATGCCATGAATCTCTTGACTTGTAACTCCCAAATGCTTGCTTCTGATTGGGCCGTCCAAAGAAATGGATTAATGACTGTAATAAAGCTAGTCAATTAATCGCATTAAGTGGTCGCCGAGCAGCTGAAGAGTCGCGGGCCGTGCCACGTCTTTTGGGATTCTTCTGTCGATGATCATTGATGGATCTTCATGTAGATCGACATCAGATGACCATGTAATTTCAGGTGTTCGTTGCCAACAGCGGGTCGGTGCCATCTGTCCTGTCGATTTCTCGATCGGTCGGGTGGAAAGCACACTTTTTTTGGTTGACCGGGTGGCGATCAATACTGTCTTCGATACTCTTGATGTTTTACCCGTGTTTTGGACGGATATCAGAGGACTTGGTGTCTCAAAAGCATGAATTTTGGAAAGTTCCAGAGGCTGGGCTCCTCGAATCGCGAAAAAAACGGCGAAAACCGGGGTTTCCGGGGCTTTCCCGGCGACCCCGGGGTCCATGGTCGCGGCGACCCTGGCCCAGGGTCGCAGGGGTCTGCGACCCTGGGGGGGTTTTTCCCCCTTTCGTGTCCCGTTTTGCGTCCGTTTTTGCTTTTTTTCTGATTCTTTTTTCTTCTGTACTTTTCCTTGACATTTTGACCATTTATTGGCCTGATTTATTTGTAGGAAACCTGATGAGAATCCTTGCATTTTATTTTGCAAAGTTTCCAATTTCCTAAGAAAGCCGAAGACTTTGTCGCGCAGAGTTGCCGATTTCCCGTCAGAAGCTGAAACTAGGTCAAACGATGTCGGAATGACCTGAAATTTGGTGTGAAGCCTGCTGAGCAATAAATAAGACCAACCATAGGCTTTTGTTTGAGTTTTGAAGCCGTTTGGGGTCCTATCACCTGTAGACTTGCTTTTTGTCGCGATGAAGATGTCGCGGTTTGATGTGCGGTCAACCGATGTCCGATTGACTTGAAATTTGACAGGGAACCTATTGGAGTCATTTTAAGATGATCCATAGGTTCTGTCTTGGAAACCATGGTCCCGGAGAGCTTTACCGCCGAGAGGCTTGATTTGGCTGTTGGAGAAGCGAAGTTAGGCCAAATGATCTTGAAATGGCTTGAAACTTCTTGTGTACTCCTCTTTTGGCTGTCTGGATGAATCTTGCAGTTTTGTTTGATTCTGACAAGATTTGATTTTTGGAAGCAGCATTGCCTATTTATGGCAGGTTGCGACTTCATGTAGCTCTTTGGATCTTGAAAAGGCAAAGTGACATTTTTGGTGTCAACAAATGCCCCCTCGAGGTACAGCGGCGAGTTGCTTAACTTTTGTAGTCGATGTGCCTCGAAGAGATTTTTTGAAGGAGAGCCTGTGACTTGACCAAGAGTCTTTGAGCAGTCTTTCTTTTTGGTATTTGTAGCCTTTTGAGCTTCCAGGGGAATTTTATGGCGGTGAAAGGGATCACGTACCATCTCAAGGCAAAGTTTTGAAGATGACATCTGGGATGTGGATTTTGGGTTTTGACCTTGTGACCTAACAGGCTATATATGGCAGGTTAGGGGGTCGGGTTTGGTTTTGATCGTGTGACCCAACAAGCTGTATGTGGAATGTTGGGGGATCAATTTTGGTTTTGATCTTGTGACCTAACAGGCTGTATGTGGCAAGTTAGGGGATCAGGTTTTGGTTTTTGGTTTTGGTCTTGTGACCTAACAGGCTGTATGTGGCAGGTTAGGGGACCAGGATTTGGTTTGATTTTTGTGAAATGTCAATTTCAAGATTTTGGCTCAATTTGGTAGATGAGACTGGATGGTTTGATTTTTGGAAGCTCATGGGGCTTGGAATTTTCTTTTGTATGGTCCAATCAACTCAAAAGAGGCATGGAACCATTTTTGTATGCTCTTGGTAAGAGGGATTTCTTTTTGACTAAAAGCCCAAAAATTTTCTTCTCTTTTTTTTTTTTTTTGTGCCTAGGTGGTCAAACCTGGCTCATATGGGCTAACCCATGGGACCTTAAGCTTTTGAAATGGCTTAGATCTCATATGGTGTCATTTTTGTAAAGAATATCCAAAATATCTCATTTGGATAGAGAATATCTAAGAATATCTTTACTTGGAGAGAATCTCTCATGATCCCTTTATTTTGGGATAGAATATCTCAAGATATCTTTCTTTTGGGAAAGAATCCGTCATAGATTGATTTTAGGAGAGAATCTCTCAATATCCCTTTATTTTTGGGATAGAATATCTCAAGATATCTTTCTTTTGGGAAAGAATCCGTCATAGATTGATTTTAGGAGAAAATCTCTCAAGATATCTTTCTTTTGGAAAGAATCTTTCTAATTTCTTTCTTTTGGTAAGGTTACTAATTAGTAACACTTACCTCTTTCTTCTTTCCTTCTTTGGTTTGCTCTCCTCTATAAAAGCAAAGAGAAGGTTGGATCTCTTGCTCTTACTACTTTCTTTTGCAATAATCTCAAGAGGGCTTCAAGACCAAGAGCTTTTCTTCTTCAAGATCTTCAAGAGTTTTCTTCTTCTTCTCCATCAATGGCTTCAAGTAAGTTCTTCTTTTTCAAGAAAACTCCATTGTAGGAAAAAAAAGTTCTTCTTTCTCTCTTTTTTTTTTTGTTTCTTTTTTCTTTTCTTTTCCACGTGTTTTCCCCTTTTTTTTTTTACACGTTTTTTTTTTGCTTTCTTTTCTTTCTTTTTTTTTCATGTTTTTTTTTTTTTATATTGTGTGGGCCGTACGGACAGATCCGTACGGATCTGGCCGTACGGCCACGTGGCCTGTGGGCCACGGCCTGTGGGCCAGCCCGTTTTTTTTTTCTTTTTTTCTCTTTTTTTTTTTTTTTCCTCCCCCCTTTTTTGAGAGAGTTTCTTTTCTTTCTTTTTTTTTGTTTTCTTTCCCCTCTTTTTTTTTAGAGAAAGTTTCTTTTTTTTTTTTTTTTTTTTTTTTTTTTTCATCATGATAATGCATTTTTTTCGCAAATCTAAATGTTCATGCATGCCTTTAATTGTAAATTAAATTTGTAGCATGATGTGATTGCATACCTGAAAGTGTTTGCAAATTTGGGAACTTGGAGCTCGCAGTGATGTTGAGCCCTTCCTGATTTTGCGGAGACTTTTAGGTTTCGAAAGTTTGGAGTTTCGGAGCTCGCAGCGATGTTGAGCCCATCTTCAAGCTTTCTATTTCTTTCGGGATAGTTCCTTTTCTTCGGAATTGCCCCGTCATCATGTCAAAATTTCGCCAGATTTTTTTTTTTTAGCGAGATTCTGTCATTTTGATGTTTGATCTTTTTCTTTTCCATCCTTTTAGGTGGTTCCTCCAGAGCGAACAAGGGTAAAGAGCCTGCTACAAGCGTACCTCGTCGGTCTTCTAGATCCTCTAATCCGGCCGTTCAGCAGGCTTTCGAGAAGGTCCAGTATGTTGAAAGAAACCTGGAAGAGTGCGACTCCCTCAACAGAGATGAGATGAGGCAGCGACTGATCACTCTCAAGGGAGAGGAATTTTATAAGATCATGGTAAGCAGTCGTCCATGGCTGATGGAAGATCAGAGCATTTTGCCTAAGCCTACCTTCTTCTTTGGTGATGCGGTCCCTGACGACATTACATACCAGAGGAGATCTTTTCAGTTTTCCTTCACAGCAGATGGTGAGAAGAAGACTGTTACTACCCGGTCGATGTTTGATCGCACCGTCTCGATTCTGAGCCTTGCCCCCACGTGCCCCAAGAGGGAAGATCCTCCAAGCTGGGTGAGAAGGACAAATGTAATCAAGACCGGGATTTTTGTCGGCGGTTCTCCTGGATATACGGAGAGGTCGCCTGTTGACATGGACTTGTTGATGCCATCCAGCGGCTACCAGGGCTCTGATTATCCGTCGGTCGATTTGAGACCGGTGGGCCTTGGTATTTTCAGTGGTGACGGCAGCAATTGGATCAAGCCTTTTCGACTTCGAGGTCGTTTCAATGCTGACTCAGAGTGGAAGTCGTGGACTGATCGTGTCCTGCTGATTGGTGGCACCGTTTTGAAGGAAGCCGGGATTTTTGATGCGGTCCGCGCTTTTGGGGAGACCGTGATCTTTTCCGACGAGGCCTTCATGGCTATGCTGGAGTCGTTCCTCCCTCAAACCAATACCTTCGTTGTGACGAATGGTGAGATTGGTTTTTCTTTGAAGGAGTTGAGCGCCATTACCGGATTGCCCATCCTCGGCAAGCTCTATGAGGAGTTTATGCCGATTGACAGCGTCCTCGAGGGGCAGTCTGAGGAGTTCAGGCTTTTATACTTTCAACTCGTCGCCTTCTATGATTTTTTGAAGGAGAAGGGGGGTTCGAAAGTTAGATCCAGCAGTTGGAAGAGTTTTTGCTCTTCATTCCCCAACTTCTTTGATAGTAGGGAGCCTTCCGATAGCATGACCCAGGAAGCTGGAGCTCAGGATCCAAGTTCAAAGAAGATTTTGGCCATGCAAGAAGAGTTGAGAGATTTCTGTGCAAGTACAAACGCCATATGTCCTGACATTGCACTGCGGAGAGATCTTGCTGTTTACCCTCACTTATTGGCTTGGTGAGGCTATTTTTGCTGGAGGAGATGGAACGCACATCAGGCCGCATTGTATTTTTCCGGCTTGTCAGATGGCGTTTGGAGAGCAGCTTGCTTTGGTGCCTGCTCTTTACTCCTACCTGTGTACCGAACTGCAGGCTGCTGCTTTTCTAGTTCGGCTTGGGCTTCCCATGAATAGGGTATTTTCAGCCCATATCTTTTATTCGTGGTATGTATACCACTGTCCTGGCTTCCATCGGCTGGGTGCTGCACAGGATGATGATCCTCTAATGATTCGACTGGCTAAGGGCAAAGCCGTGTCCGAATCACTTTTGTTTGCCCGCATGAGGATCCGACGGTTCAGGGACGTCGAGATGGGGCAATCTTCAGTAAAGCTTTCTCCGGAGTTGCGGAAGAAGGCTTTTGATTTTGGTGCCTCCCGAGACTCTACCAGGGCGGGGTCGGGAAGGCATTATTCCTTGACAAATGCAGAGAGAGAGTGGCTTTTCAGCATACGTGTCGGCACGATGGTGTACCGCAGACATCTTTTCGTCGACATCCAGCCGTATGTACCTTCTCGCTTTGCTTTTCAGCTTGGCTTTTCTCAAGGCGTTGTTGGAGCGCCTTCAAGCATGGTGAAGCGCTTTGGAGGTTTACAGGACGGGAGAAATGCATGGGCTTTCTATAGTGCTGAAGACACTACAGCCATGATTTCTTATCCTGTGTTGCTGACTTCCCGGACTGCCGGCTTTGCGAAGTGGTTCGCGGAGAGCTTCTCGGCATATCGGGGACTTTCCAGGAAGGAGCTTGATGTGAAGCTGGTATCTGGAAAGGGCCTTGGAAAGTCGGATGGCATCCGGCGAGAGGAAGTTTGGGCCTTCCTTTCTGGAGAGAAGCACAAGATAGGCTTTCTCGGTGACCAGGGCGTCATCGGTTCTGAAGCTGTTCGAGAAATACCTGACGAGGCTTTGGAGCAGCTAGAACAGGAGGAAGCCGAACTTGGCGCTTGGATGCAAGCGGCGCAGAGGCAAGCTTCCGTGGAGTCTACTGGCAAGAGCAGACCATCCAGTGATGAGTCAAGTGGGAAACCTGACTCTGACAGCGGGGTAGGTTCTTCTAAGAAGCGAGCCCGCAGAAGTAAGAGGAGGAGGAGTCATCATCGCAGCCAGGGGCAGCATGAGGATTCTCCTAACTTGGAAGTTCCTCTTACTATCAATGAGGATGTGCCAGTGGATGCTGACGAGCCTCCAGAGAAAAGAAGTCGAGAAGAAGAGACCGTCGGTGAAGGTATGATTCTTCCTTTTTCTCTTTCATTTCTTTTCATGGGATTTTTCCATGTTATGATTTGCTTCTTGTTTCTGCTTTTCTTCTCTTTTTTTTTAGCAGAGGAAGACTTGGTGATGCCTGAGGTCCCAACCGATGAGGTGGTGATGGATCCTATTGAGGCACCTGAAGAAGAACCGAGGGACTCTGGAGTAAATCCAGAATCTCCAATTGGTACGACTTCTTTTGCTCTTCTTTTTTTTTTTTTGTTTGTGACTTGGCTTGCTAATCACATTTTTTTTGTTGCCAGCTGACTTGCCGCAGGGTTCTGATGACTTTGAACCATCGATGGACGCAAATGTTGATGATGCTTCCGATGAGTTCATGGAGGAAGAGAGTGTTCCGCCAGTCATAGAAGAAGGTATTTTGTAGTTATAACTCTGATAATGATTTTCAAACAGGGTCATATTCATACCTTTTTGTGTTTCCTTTGCAGGTTTTGAAGTGGCAGAGGAGGATCCGTTGCTTCCAGAGCAAGAGATGCCAGAGGTTGATCCAGAGGTAGAGATTCCTGGGACCAGCTCTGACAATATTGAGGAGATTCCTCGCGCTGAGATTCCTTCCCGAGCAGGAGCAGCTTCAGCTGGAAAGAGTTCTTTTGTTACTCTTTCAACAGATGATGACATGAGTAGCCGACCAACGGAGTTGGGCGAATCCTCAGCTGGGCCATCTCTTCTTTTTGCGAAGAAGGTGGTGGTGCGAGTTGTGCGCTCTTGGATTGAGACTCTCCTTTCTGGGCACTTGGAAGTCGGATTTGGCATGATCCAGCATGTTCAGGAGATTCTCAGTGATGCTGAAGAGGCTGGTCTGGATGTCACAGGTGCCAGGGCGATCGTTGATAGGATCATTGCACTGGGTGACAAGTGGTTTGAGACCGTGAGTTTGGCTGATGACCAGTTCTTCAAGGAGATGTTCCTGGACCCTGCTGATAAGGCTAAGTCTGACCTAGATGAGGCTACAGAAAGCAAGAAAGGTGGCAGTCCGAAAGAGGAATAGAGAAGAGCTAACCATCATCGGGCTGACACATGACCTTAACATCCTTGATAGGGAGGTCGATGAGGCCAGGAAACGTCTTGAGCTTCTGCAGGCACAAGTCGCTGCCAAATGGACTGCCATAATAGAAGCTCGCGACAGGGAGAGTGTCCTGATTCACCATGTTGCAGATGCCGAACAGGTTTTCAAAAGGAAGTTTGATGAGGATAAACAATGGCAAGCTGCTCGAGGTAAGCTTCCTGGTGTGAAAGAAGGGGTACAGCCCACTCCAGCATCTCATGGCAAGTTCCTGAAGAAGCGTGCCTTGGAATCCTTGACAGCTGAGGCTAAAAGTCTGCTTGGGGAGCTGAACTCTTGGCTGGAGACCATTTTTGATTGAGCTCCTGTATACAGAAACCATCTTTCTTTCTTTTCTTTTTTTTTTGGTACCACTTGTATTTTTTTGGTACTTATATATATATATTTTTTTTATTTTTTATTTTTTAGTGCTTGTGAACACTTTTTTTTTTTGGTACCACTTGTATTTTTTTGGTACTTTTTTTTTGTAGTGCTTGTGAACACTTTCTTTTTGTTATCCCTACGCTCACTTATCATCTTTTTGTGATAAAGTAATTGCTAAATGGGATTTGATCAAAGGTTGTCATTTTGTGAAAATCTTTTGTCAAATGATTGTTTTGGCATGAAAGCCAGGTTTTTTGTTTGTGGCATGGAAGCCAATTTTGGCTGAGAGCCAGCTTTTCTTGTGGCATTGATAGCCGAGTTTTTTTTTGTTTGTGGCATCTATAGGCCAATTTTGGTTGGCATTGATAGCCGGTTTGTTTTGTGGCATCTATAGCCGGTTTTTGGTGGCATTGATAGCTGTTTTGTTTTGGTGGCATTGATAGCTGTTTTTGAAATCCAAGTTTTTTTTTTTTGTTTGGTGGCATTGATAGCCGGTTTTGTTTGGTGGCATTGATAGCCGGTTTGTGGCATTTATAGCCTGTTTTGATGGCATTTATAGCCGGTTTGGTTTTCAAAAAATGCAAGTATCGACTAAAAGTCGCCTCCCTGCTGAATGTTCTTGCAAGTATCGATGGAAATGTCGCATCCTTGCTCATTCGATTGCGAGTATCGATGGAATGTCGCATCCTCGCGGATTTGGGTGCAAGTATCGATGGAATGTCGCATCCTTGCTTTTCAAAAAATTTGGTTTTGCGGGTACTGACTTGATGTCGTTTCCCCACGATTTTTGAAATTTGTGGTTTTCTCGAACCTTTGGGTCATGGATATCAACTGAAATGTTGCGTCTCCACAGTTTTTTTTTTTTTTAGGTTTTTTCGAACCTTTGAAATTTGGGTTGTGGATATCAACTGAAATGTTGCATCTCCACAGTTTTGGATTTTGCAAGTATCGACGAAATGTCGATTCCCTGCGATTTTGGAAGTGTCGAATGTGGTTCGCTTGCTTCCGATTTGTGTGAGTATCGACTAAGTGTCGCTTCCTCGCGGGTTTTTGAAAAACCATTTTTTTTGTTTAAAGACACGAGGGTCATAAGTTTTGACCTAAAACCATTTTGGCGGTAAAAGGCAGGGTGGACTAGGATGGAAATCCCTGAATCCGGATTTTGTTTCAAACCATGAATTTGGGTTCAAGGGTTGGAAATTTTGGTCAAGTTAGGGAAAGGTTCCTAAACTTGGATATTTTTTTTTTGAAACAATGAAACGATGAAAGTAAACATTGTTTTAGATTTCTAGAAATTTCAATTTTTGACATGAAAATTCTAAAAAAAGGGTGGGTTTAGCGAGCGTGTACCTGGAAACCGGTTTTGGCCATACAGGCATTGCTTTTACCCCAGTTGGGTAAGTCTTCAAGGGTAGTACCGCTTTAAGAACTTGCCATTGATGGGCAGCATACATCTGTCACCTTCCATGTTAGGAGTGCGTATGCGCCATTGGAGAAAACTTTGTCGATGACGTAGGGTCCCTCCGTTTTGGCTCGAATTTGCCTTTGGACTTGTGAGCGAAGACCATGGTCTTTTTAACCGCAAGAACCAAGTCATTCTTTTTGTAGGCGCGTTGTCTGACCTTTTTTATCGAAAGATCCTGCCATACGTGCTTGGTAAAGTTCAATGCTTTGTTGAGCTTCGAGCGTCTCTCATCGAGATTGTCCAGCTCATGGAGCCGCAATTTGACATTGCTTTCTTGAGTCATGTCATTTTGCAAGGATACCCTCAAGGAAGGAATTTGTACTTCCAAGGGTACGACAGCTTCGCATCCATAGACCAAGGAGAATGGTGTGCTATGGGTTGGTCCTCGAACGGTGGTTCGATAGGCCACAAAGATTCAGACATTTTGTCGCTCCAGTCTCTTTGTGACTAGAGACCATTTTTTTGAGGATTTTGCAGAGTGTCTTGTTGAAAGCTTCTGCTAACCCGTTTGCTGCCGGATTGTATGGAGTCGAAGGACAGCTTTGGATTTTGTATTTGTCGCAGAACCTGTAGAATCGATGATCCCGGAAACTGTGGTCCGTTATCATGGACGAATCTTTTTGGGTTATGCCGAAACGACAAATGATGTTGGGCGCAGGAACTGAAGGACTGATGAGGTCTTCATTTCGTTAAACGGCAAATGCTTCTGACCACTTGGAGAAATATCCGTAGCGGCGAAGATGAAGCGATGACCTTGCTTGAAGGGGGAGAAATAGGACCTATGATGTCCATACCCCAGGCTTCGACAAGGCCATGAGATCGCTGTAGGATGCAGCCATTCTGGAGGCATGTGAATGTAATCTCCATGGAACTTGGCATTGTTGCAGCGCTTAGCAAATTGCATTGCGTCAGCTACCATGGTAGGCCAGTAATATCCTAACCTTTTTATCTGATCATAAAGCTTAGGGTCCAGCCTGATGAGCTCCACAAAGACCAGCATGAACTTCTTTGAGTGTTTCTTCAGCCTCTTGTTGTGATAAGCAGCGTTAGACGTACTCCGTTGAAGGATTTCCTGTAAAGGATTTTTTGAAGGAATATTCCAAATGGAAGCTTGGGGTTCGCCTTTGGATGCTACCCGTTCTTTTGGATCTTCAGTAGGGATTCCGAACATAATGTAATCAATGAACGGATCCCTCAGTCGCCAATTGAAGTTTGAAGGATTGAAATCCGGACTTCCGACCACTTGGTGGCATTCAGCAACTGCTTGGTGTGTGTAAGAGGAGGAAGGATTCTTCTTTCGCACACTGTGACTTGCATGTTTTCCCCTTCCTGGATTGCCATGGATGCGGCAAGTCCGGCTAGGGCATCTGCACGTATATTTTCACCTCTACGAATGTGGGGTGATGTGACAGATGTCAAACTTTTGCAGAAGTGATTGTGCCTGTTGTAGTAGGGCAAACAAATCTGGCTTCCTGACTTCAAATTTCTGATTCATCTGGTTGACGATCAGTTGAGAGTCTCCAAAGACTTCCAGCATGGTGATACCGGATTCGATGGCGAGTTCCAATCCTAAGATCAGAGCTTGATATTCAGCTGCATTGTTTGTGCATGGTTCCAGTAGCGAGAAAGCGTGTGGAATCATGTATTTGTCGGGGCTAACAAAGAGGATGCCAACTCCCGAGATCAGCTGTCTTTTTTCATTTGTCCTGGTTGCACCGTCAAAGTACATGTCCCAGGAGGCACTTTGTGAGAAAGTCTCCACATTGTAGACTGGTTCGTCTGGGAGATCATCTCTGAGTGGAGAATCTTTAGGCAATGGATGCTCTGCGAGGAAGTCCGCTAGAGCTTGCCCTTTGATTGCTTTTTGTGGTACATACCTAATATCAAATTGTGACAGAAGGATGGACCATTTTGCCAGTCGAGCATTGAGAGAACCTGCCTTTGTGACAAGGACCTTCAAGAGGTTGACCCTCGAGAGACCAGGTAGACTGTGTTGGAAAGCAAGTAGTGACGCAGCTTTTTGTACGGCGAACATCACTGCAAGACATTTCTTTTTCAACTGGAGAGTAGCGATGCTCTGCACCTACTAGCATGCGGCTGAGGTAATATAGAGCAGCTTCTTTTCTTTGATCATTTTCTTGCGCAAGCAGAGCTCCCAGAGAGTGATCAAGGGCTCTTGTGTACAAGATGAATGGTTTTCCAGTGGTAGGAGCAGCTAACACTGGAGGTTTTGTCAGGTATGACTTGATGTCTTGGAAAGCAGCTTCACAGTCAGCATCCCAGACAAAGTTACCACCTTTTTTCATCAACCGGGAGAATGGACGACATTTCCCCGAAAGATTGGAGATAAACCGTCTGATGTAGGCTAATCTCCCTTGAAGCCCTTTGAGTTCTCTCAAGGTTCTTGGAGAGGGCATTTCTAGAATGGCTTTGACTTTTATGGGGTCAAGCTCTATTCCAGCTTTCCGAACTAAGAATCCGAGGAACTTACCCGACGAGACGCCGAAGAAGCATTTCACTGGATTCATTCGCAGTTTGTGTTTGCGAAGCCGGAGGAAGACTTCTCGAAGGTTTTCGAGATGATCTTCTTTTCTTTTGCTTTTTGACGGCGAGGTCATCAACGTAACATTCAACCGTCTTGTGCCTGCATATCTTGGAATATTTTCATCATAGCCCTCTGATATGTGGCACCAGCATTCTTCAAACCGAATGGCATGACAGGTAGCAGTACACGCCAAATGGGGTTCGAAAGGATGTATGTTTTTTCATCCTCAGGATGCATCTTTATCTGATTGTAGCCAGAGAAAACCATCCATGAATGTCATTCGCTCGAATCCACAGGTATTATCAATCATTACCTCTGGTATGGGGAGCGGAAATTCTCTTTTGGGCATGCGCCATTCAGGTCTCTATAGTCAATACAGACCCTGATCTGCCCATTTTTCTTTGTCACGGGGACAATGTTGGCCAACCATCAGGATGTTGTTCCTCAGGATGAAGCCGACGCTTTTGAGTTTTTGAACTTCTTGTTCAATTTTATCCATCACATCTGGACGGAATCTTCTTTGGCCTTGCTTGACAGGCTTGATGTCTTCTGAAGATTGAGTTTGTGAACTGCTATTTTGGGGTCTAAGCCTGGCATTTCAGCATAAGACCATGCAAAGCAATCAACGAACTCACGAAGAAAAGCGATATACTCGGGTAACTCATCATCCTTTATATTCTTGCTTATGAATACAGGACGTGGGTTATCTGGTGTTCCCAAGTCTATCTTTTGAACAGGATCTTCTGTTGGAAGGTTCGAAGGTGGTTCCTCCACAATATTTTCGGAGGCTTCCAGCTCAACGAAACCTTCTGGGGTTTCAAGGGCATTTCCAGACCAAGGTTTTGTTCCTTTCCACGGGTCTTCTTGATCAGGTAATTTTCCCAAGGCTTGCTATGAGATGATCCCAATCGCCTGTTGAAACCGAGTCGAAGTAGGCTACTTCTTTTGGAGATGAGGGGTTCTTCTGGGTCAGAAGTCCACACGTCTGTGCCATCGGACAACTCCTCTTCATTTTCGGAGAAATCGTACCAATTGGATGAGCTTCCTGGATCTTTGTCAGGTGACTCATCAAAGAGATATCCAGGGAGATCGATGTCTTCATGGATTTGAGATGTTGAGGCTTGGTCAGTATATTGACTTTAAGCCTTTGTGTCAACTGTCTCAAGGGAGTGTCAGGATCATACCCTAACCCGTGTGAAGACTTTTCTACATAGCCGTAGAGGTCTCCAATCTTCCAGCTGGCTTTTGGTCAAGACGGGCCCCAATGGTGTGAGAATACCGCGTCCTTCTCCCAAACCGACTGGGTTTTGAGCGTCATAGCCCATTTTCTTCATAATAGCTTGTGCCACAGAACTGTATAAGGATAGTTGAGGCGTACCTTTATTTTGGAAAGGTTCAAGCATGGAGTTTGATGAAGAAGCATCCGATCTATGGAAAGAAGATCGGTTTTTCCTTTGCTGAAGTTGCTGGAACAACGAAGGAAGCTGACGTAGGATCTTCTATGTCAGAAGTTGTCTCCATTGGAGTAAGAGCAGGCTGAACTTGCTGAGTGTCAGCTTGGCTTGACGATGTGTCGTCTTCTGGCTCTGAATCCGAGTCCGTGTCTTGCATGATAGACACGAAAGAGACAACAAATTTGCCCCCAGGCTTTTGTTTTTGCCTTCTTCACTTTAGTTGTGATGACCAAAGGCTTTGAAGATTTGAGGGAGATGATGAAGGGAGTTTGCATGCTCTCTTCAGATTTACCGGATGGTTTGTTTTCTTCCGGTGATTATTGAGGAGCTTTGCCTTTATCTTTCTGGAGATTTTCGGCAAAGGATGCTGTATGCTTCTCCTCTTCTTCTTTTTCACCTTCATACATCTGTGAGTCTGCGAAGTGGATTTCTTTACCTTTGAAGGGTTTTCTGTCCGCAAAGACTCGATGTATCATGCCGTCGTCGCCAACAAACTTGATGCATTGATGTAGAGTTGAAGGGACAACACCATTCTCATGGATCCAAGGGCGTCCGAGAATGATGTTGTAGCATGAAGGGGTCTTTATTGCATACACTGTGACCTCAGAGATAAGATCACCGATCTGCAATTTGAACCTGATTTTGCCGATAGGCCTTTGAGTACTCCCATCGTATCCAAAGATAGATACAGATGTGTGCTCAGTTTGCTGGGTGGAATGCCCAACTCTTCAAGAGCCGATGTGGAGATAAGGTTGAGTGCAGAACCTGGGTCGATCTGAACTCTATGCATAGGGCATTTCCTTGATATACCCTGTGAAGTACAGGGGTCGGTTATGCCTGGTTTCGCCAAGTAGGAGGTCATCCTTTGTGAAGGCGATGGTTGCACTGGCTGCTTTTTTAACCGAGAGGCATTCAATGCATGATCCCTCAGTTTTCTTCTTTTCTCCCTTTGAGGAGGCTTCTGAGTTTTTGACCCGGTAATCCATTTCAATTTGGAGGACTTGCGGGGCATGTTTGTCGACATCCTCATTCAGTTTTTGTAATTCTGAGATGAGATTATCACGAGTGTGCGGAGACATTCGCAACAAATCTAGGATGTGCAGACGTGCAGGTATGTGCTTGAAGTGTTTCAATCAAGTCATACTTGAAAGCCTCCTTAGGGCCTGCATGTTCATCATTGTTGCCACTAGGGGCGCTTACAACATCTTTTCCCGAAGGATTTACATATGTAAAGGAAGATTGGTTGTAATTTTGTGGTAGTCCCGGCCAGAGCGGGTGCCTCTACCAACTTCGAGAGCTTCTTGAGAAGGGTCTTCGTTTGGAAGATTGTCTTCAGGATCAAGAGGCTTGTCGTTTTTCATTTGCTGAGGATGCATCAGCAGCAGAGTTACCATCCTCAGTGATTGTGTTGCATGGAGCATTTTCCGGGAACAAGTCCTGAACAGCATCCAGCAATCTTTCTTCTTCGTTGACTAATTCATCGTCCCAAGCATCAATGGCTGGGAATTCTTCAGTCAGGAAGGGTGTGAACTTTGAAGTCACAGTCTCAGGAGAAGAAACCTGAGAGGGTGTCATCTCAGTGAAAGTCACGTGAGACGAGGTGGGCCTCCAGAAGATATATTGCTAGGCGTCGCCGGAGAGTGTAAGTGCTCTCATCAGACGATGCTTCGGAAGAGCTATAATCCCGAATTATCACATTACAGGAAGCTCTGACGGGAGACGTGCCCTGATCGGGAGTCAGACTCATCCTCGGATGTGAGAGGATCGTCTATCCAGCAATTTTCTCCATTTCAGAGTTAAGGGAGGATGCTACCTGATGGTCTTCAGGGACTTCAGTCTCTGGATTGCGAGGAGGCTCGGTTGACGCGTCTTTGCTCTTGTTCTAGATGCGAGTCGCTGCAAGATTCCTTGCATTAATTCTTCAAGATCAGGCATGGAGCCGGATCTTCTTTCTTCATCATCTCTTTGTGGCTCAACATTGTTGATTTTCCACTGGAGGGATGAGAGGTGCTGGGTCAGCAGCATTTTCTGTACAGCCTCTTTGGTCTTCTTCATCATCAGACCAGGATCCTTGTGGCTGTAGGGGGTTATACCAGATTACTGGCATAAGATGAGACTTAGGAACCCATTCTTCATCGGAGAGATATTCTCCTGTTTCAAGGGACTCCTCCCACTCATCTGTGTAGTTGGATTCGAATCCATCATCGTGTCGCTGGACTCGTATCCATCAATGGAGAATCCAACTACCGAATTGCAAGAGTATGATGTCCTCCTGCATGGCTTCTCTGAATTGAGGTGGCATGAAATCACTGAGAGTGAATTTCCTTACCCCCTTTGAAGTCTCTGGACGGGATGTTTTGTTACCTCCAGTGAAGCGGTAGAGGAAGCCTCTGCCTTTTCTTTGACCTCTAGTTTTGGCTGGGTCTTCTCTTGCCGTTTGAGCTTGAGGAGATGTTTCCTAGCCTCCCTCGCTGTTGAGCTGTAGGCTTTATTTTCACGACCTCCCAATTTTCATCTTCCAGGAGATCGGGATGTACCCATATCGGTTGTCCGTCTGGTGTCGGGTAAGGAACCAGTTCCTCGGACGCTCGATTGAGTTTATCACCTTGAAGGAAGTAGTGATCTTCTTCTTCGGTGATCTTGATGTTTGTCCACATGTCACCATGTTGACGGAGGCAGACCCATAGTTTTGTCAAAGGTGATGACTCCGTTTTTCCACATCTCATTTATTTTCTCTCTCACAACGAAGCATTGATTGAGAGGATGCGAGATCATCTGGTGGTATGGACAGTACCGAGGATCGTTGGTTTTGCCAACATCACCCGGTCTTTTTGGTTCAGGCAAGGTGAGCTTGCCATTTGCCACAAGAGCCCCGAAGATTTCATCAACATCTTCATCAACGGGTATTTCTTCTCTACTCGTTCTTTGAAGGCATCAGAGAGTTCAGGTCTCTTACCAGCAGCTTTGTTTTCAGCTTTCTTTGGTGGCTGAGGAGCTGACTTGGTCTGCACATTGAGGACCTCTTTCTTCTTTGGTTTAGAGGTTTAATGGCAGTTGGCTCTTTTATTGATGATTTTCTGACTGTTGAGGTCCTTAATCACCGTTTCAGCTTCCATGGAAGCTTCTAGGAGTTCTCCCAGATTTTTGATTTATTGCCGATGATCATGGAGCGGATTCTGGCTCTCATGTTGTTTCGGCAGATGTCGACTAGCGACGCTTGTGGCAATACATCAGAGCATTTGTATGCCATTGCTTTCCACTTGTGAATGAAGTCATATGTTGATTCATTCTCCCACTGTTTAGGCTGCACAGCTGAGCCATAGTATCGGATGATCCTCACCTTTGAAGTGAGTCGGAAGCGTGTCTCTAGCATGGCCCAATTTTGGACTTGAGTCTCCGGCAGAGTGGAGTACCAATCGAAGGCCGTACCTTTAGGGTATTTGCAAGAGGCGGATCTTGAGTGGCATCGTGATCCGCGATAGCTCCCGTCAGGATCTTGAAGTGGATGACTGTGCTGTCTGGCTGATCCTTTCCCCGTATATGTTTGGAGAGTAGGATGCTTGAATTTGGTGGGGAACGGGACCGAGTCCATCCATAAGGGATATGGTGGCTTGATCCCATGCTCTTTGAGTATATCCTCTTCTTTTGCTTTGGCGAGGATACCGTCTACGTCCTTTTTGGTGGCGCGTGACTCATTTTCTTCTCTATTTACCTCGTCGTCTTGATGATTCGGAGGAGGTTCATTGTTCGCCTGATTTTGGAAGGCGAGGAGAAGGTTTTCCATCAGAGTTTCAATCCTCTGCTGGCCCTGTTCCAACTGCTGGATGCGGGTGATCGCATCTTCTGGAGGTGGATTGTGGGGTGGTGGCTCAGAATTTGTAGCCAAGACATTCATCCTTCGTGATTCGAACGAAGAAACTGTCCTGGTGACTGAGCTGGGGCTCATTCTTTTGAAGAGGAGCTTGAGGAAGGATCACTCTGCTGTCCTTTGCTTGAAGGAGCAGGGGATTCTTCTGAATGTCTTCTTGTCCTGGAGACGCTGCGGGTCATTGGACGTCGGACATGGATTTTTGTTGCTGATTTTTGGCGCCTTCTGGTTTTTCCAACCATATGGACGGCAGCAACTTGGTTGGGTCTTTCTTTTTCGACCCATTTGGGAGAGACTTGAAGTGTGGGAGGCTGGGTCCTTTGCTTCTAGTCTCTTTTGTCTATACGACGCGCGGCGGCGTATACGACGAGCAATTTGAGCTTCGGTCAGCTCTGACTGGGCTTTGGACGATGAAGGATGTGCTCCCTCGGGCGCAGCAGCCGAGTCTGTCTTCTTTGTAGCTGGGCAAGGACAGGATGCGAACCCTATCCTTCGCCAGTTGCAGCGAAGCTTTGAATTTGTGAAGTTCGGCCCCTGTAGATTGAAGGGTCGAACTGCAGATTTGTAGGCCTTAGGTGCTTGTGGAGGCCTTGTGATGCATGACTTGATTTTGGGCTTGTAGGAACAAGCCGGCTCATGCTGGGATGACTTGAAGTCAGGTTGGAGATGGGTCTCTCCTCTTTCATGTAAGCAAGAGGATAGAACTGGTTCTCCTTGAGTGGGGCCAGGAATGCTGGCTTAGTGGATGCCTGGGACCTTCTTTGTTTTGGTGAAGGTCTTGGGGACCAAGTCTTGGGGTAGACCTGGTTGTTTGCAGGTTGAGGCTTCGTGGGGCTGCCACGGGCTTCAGGCCTTTTGTGCTCGCCTTTGGTGTCACGGTAGTGACACGTTGAGAGGCGAGTTTCTGCTTCTTGGAGGGAGCATTGTTCCTCAGGAAGTGGGAATGGTCCCAGCGTCCCGAAGACGATAGTCCGGGGAGTCGAGGTCGACCCGGAGTTCACAGAGTTGCCGAGGGAGTTGACACTTCGGCAGCTGATGGGGCGCTTGTAGGTGCGCGTGGTTTGCTTCTGTTGAAGCATGAGTTGGTGCTTGCTTTCGTCGAAAGTAATGGTTAGTGAAGCTGCCATTGTTAGTTTTTTCGAAAATTTCTGAAACAAGACCACATCCATTAGTAATCACAAGAATATAATGATCATAAATGGGAAGTTCTATGGTTTCGTCTTTTCAAATTGCTCGAGGTAGATGACCCAAGCAATATGAGGAAGGCAAAATGCCATAGAGGGTACAATTGTTCTGATCGCAGGTGTGGTAAGCCCGGAATGGGCATCCCAGTGACTGCTAGAAGCAATTGTGAACTTAAATTCGACTTATCGAGAAGCAGAGCTTGCTCGAGGTAAGAAGAATATAAAGTTGGAGTTACAAATGTGCCGGTCGCAATACAGTAGACCCTGAAAGGGCGTACTAGTACCGCTAGACACAAATGTTTTGAGACCGCATCTATGAGATGAGATTCTCTGTTTTGAAAGGTCAAGATTGGATTCATCAAAGAGAGCAGATGGTATTCCAATCTGAACACGGGCTCAGCGATTTCCGCGAGCGCCAGTGCTCAGAAAGAAATGAACCATGATTTCTCGGATCTGAATCTAAAAATGACGAGTTTTTTTTGAAAGGCCAATATCGGGTTCATCAAAGAGAGCAAAAGGCACTCCAATCTGAACACGGGCTCAGCGATTTCCGCGAGCGCCAGTGCTCAGAAAGAAGACCAAGATTTCTCCAATCTAAACCCAAAATGACGGAAGTTTTTTTTTTTTTTTTTTTTGAAGATTTTTTTTTTTTTTAAAAAATTTTTTTTTTTTTTTTTTTTTTTTTTTTTTTATTTTTTTTTTAAGATTTTTTTTTTGAAATTTTTTTTATTTTTTATTTTTTATTTTAAAATTTTTATATTTTTTTTTTATTATTTTTTTTTATTTAAAGACGAGAGAGTACACATAGGCCTCCTAACCCGGTCTTATGAAATCTTGATTGATAGAATTGCCCCCAGGTAAGGGTAGGATTACTTAATGAACCCGTTTGGAGGACCCTTGCCTAGAACAGTCAAGCTGTCTCCACACTCTGGACAAGGCTTTTCTTTGAATCAACCATGATCAAAGAACACAGTTGGTTTAACCTTAGTGGTCTATGTTTTTTTTTTTATATATATTTTTTTTTTATTTTTATGAATTCATCGAAGAGAAACCATGGCCCAAAACCTTAGTCGAACAGGCTCAACATTTCTGCAAGCGCGATGAACGATAGGAACAGATCAAGGTTTCTCAATTTTGAATCCAAATTGAGAAATCAAATTTTTTTTTTTTTTTTATATATATATATATATTTTTTTTGATTTTTGATGAACTCATCGAAGAGAAACCATGGCCCAAAACCTTAGTCGAACAGGCTCAACATTTCTGCAAGCGCGATGAACGATAGGAACGGATCAAGGTTTCTCAATTTTGAATCCAAATTGAGAAATCAAATTTTTTTTATATATATATATATATTTTTTTTTGATTTTTAATGAACTCATCGAAGAGAAACCATGGCCCAAAACCTTAGTCGAACAGGCTCAACATTTCTGCAAGCGCGATGAACGATAGGAACGGATCAAGGTTTCTCAATTTTGAATCCAAATGAAAATCATTTTTTTGTTTTTTTTTTTTAAATTTTTTTTTTTGAAAAGAGAAAGAATGGAAATAAATTCAAAGAATTAGAAATTTCCAAACAAAAAATCTCATCTCATTTTTTTTTGCAGAATTCAACATAGGCCACCAATTATAAAGTAGCCAAGGAATCGAGAAAAGAAATATAAGCATAGAGCTATGATATGCAAATATTTCATTTCTAGCATCGTGTTCTCAAAAAACGAGTCCCACCGGGTGATGCCAGCTTGATGGACCGCGCTCCTGCGGTTCCTACCGAGGTCGGCGGACGTGGGAGTCCGTCGGGTCCGACCCTTTCGTAACCGGGGGGCAGGGGCGTGCATCAACATTTCTTTTTTTGTGGGTGTGCCAGATTTTCTATTTTACTTGGAATTGCAAGTGGTGATCCGGAGATCAACCTTCGCAAGTAAAAAGGAAATCAACTTCTTTCAAGTTTTCCATTGCACATATATTTAAGAAAAGAGACATTTTCTTGATTTGCCGTTTGGTGAAAGGCGATTTTTTTGGCATTTATAGCCGATTTTGGCGTTTATAGCCGATTTTTGGCGTTTATAGCCGATTTTGGCGTTTATAGCCGATTTACAATCCTTATCAACAATGAAAGACAAGAATTGTGATTTTTGTCTCTTTTAAAAAAATACAAACTACAATGAAAAGCAAGAAAAGGAGGATCTAACTTCTCAGGAGATTGTGGAGGACTCGTTTAGATTGACGGTCGCAAGCCATATGTGGGCTTCGCCATCATCCATGCAGATGAGAACAGAGGATGCTATTTGATTCACTTGGCTTGGCTATAACCTCGGGTTTTTAGAAGACAAAGACCAAAGGAAGGTCCTATGTCCAAAAAAAACCGAGTAGACGGGCTGAAAAGCCACATCTAAGCCATTGGAGGCAGGAGGAGAAGGCAAGGACCTTGGGGGGGGGTACCCCCCAAGGGACTTTTGTCACCTTGTTGCGGTGGCCGGTGTAGAACTTCCGCAGAGTTTTCTCTCTTTTTCTTTTCTCTGGATTTCTGACTGCTGTCTGATGTTTGTTGTGTGTT
>CM022950.1:44179422-44218482 GCA_012931725.1 Litsea cubeba
CAGCACAAGACGTTGAATGTTACGTTGATGACCTCGCCGTCAAAAGCAAAAGAAAAAAGATCATCTCGAAAACCTTCGAGAAGTCTTCCTCCGGCTTCGCAAACACAAACTGCGAATGAATCCATTGAAATGCTTCTTCGGCGTCTCGTCGGGTAAGTTCCTCGGATTCTTAGTTCGGAAAGCTGGAATAGAGCTTGACCCCATAAAAGTCAAAGCCATTCTAGAAATGCCCTCTCCAAGAACCTTGAGAGAACTCAAAGGGCTTCAAGGGAGATTGGCCTACATCAGACGGTTCATCTCCAATCTTTCGGGAAATGCCGTCCATTCTCCCGGTTGATGAAAAAAGGTGTAAACTTTGTCTGGGATGCTGACTGTGAAGCTGCTTTCCAAGACATCAAGTCATACCTGACAAAACCTCCAGTGTTAGCTGCTCCTACCACTGGAAAACCATTCATCTTGTACACAAGAGCCCTTGACCACTCTCTGGGAGCTCTGCTTGCGCAAGAAAATGATCAAAGAAAAGAAGCTGCTCTATATTACCTCAGCCGCATGCTAGTAGGTGCAGAGCATCGCTACTCTCCAGTCGAAAAAGAATGTCTTGCAGTGATGTTCGCCGTACAAAAGCTGCGTCACTACTTGCTTTCCAACACAGTCTACCTGGTCTCGAGGGTCAACCTCTTGAAGGTCCTTGTCACAAAGGCAGGTTCTCTCAATGCTCGACTGGCAAAATGGTCCATCCTTCTGTCACAATTTGATATTAGGTATGTACCACAAAAAGCAATCAAAGGGCAAGCTCTAGCAGACTTCCTCGCAGAGCATCCATTTCTCCACTCAGAGATGATCTCCCAGACGAACCAGTCTACAATGTGGAGACTTTCTCACAAAGTGCCTCCTGGGACATGTACTTTGACGGTGCAACCAGGACAAATGAAAAAAGACAGCTGATCTCGGGAGTTGGCATCCTCTTTGTTAGCCCCGACAAATACATGATTCCACACGCTTTCTCGCTACTGGAACCATGCACAACAATGCAGCTGAATATCAAGCTCTGATCTTAGGATTGGAACTCGCCATCGAATCCGGTATCACCATGCTGGAAGTCTTTGGAGACTCTCAACTGATCGTCAACCAGATGAATCAGAAATTTGAAGTCAGGAAGCCAGATTTGCTGCCCTACTACAACAAGGCACAATCACTTCTGCAAAAGTTTGACATCTGTCACATCACCCACATTCGTAGAGGTGAAAATATACGTGCAGATGCCCCTAGCCGGACTTGCCGCATCCATGGCAATCCAGGAAGGGGAAAACATGCAAATCACAGTGTGCGAAAGGAGAATCCTTCCTCCTCTTAACACACACCAAGCAGTTGCTGAATGCCACCAAGTGGTCGGAAGTCGGATTTCAATCCTTCAAACTTCAATTGGCGACTGGAGGGATCCGTTCATTGATTACATTATGTTCGGAATCCTACCGGAAGATCCAAAAGAACGGGTAAGCATCCAAAGGCGAACCCCAAGCTTCCATTTGGATATTCCTTCAAAAATCCTTTACAGGAAATCCTTCAACGGAGTACTTCTACGCTGCTTGTCACAACAAGAGGCTGAAGAAACACTCAAAGAAGTTCATGCTGGTCTTTGTGGAGCTCATCAGGCTGGACCTAAGCTCTATGATCAGATAAAAAGGTTAGGATATTACTGGCCTACCATGGTAGCTGACGCAATGCAATTTGCCAAGCGCTGCCAACAATGCCAAGTTCATGGAGATTACATTCACTTGCCTCCAGAATGGCTACATCCTACAGCGATCTCATGGCCTTTCGAAGCCTGGGGTATGGACATCATAGGTCCTATTTCTCCCCCTTCAAGCAAAGGTCATCGCTTCATCTTCGCCGCTACGGATATACTTCTCCAAGTGGTCAGAAGCATTTGCGTTTAACGAAATGAAGACCTCATCAGTCCTTCAGTTCCTGCGCACCAACATCATTTGTCGTTTCGGCATACCCAAAAGATTCGTCCATGATAACGGACCACAGTTCCGGGATCATCGATTCTACAGGTTCTGCGACAAATACAAAATTCAAAGCTGTCCTTCGACTCCATACAATCCGGCAGCAAACGGGTTAGCAGAAGCTTTCAACAAGACACTCTGCAAAATCCTCAAAAAAATGGTCTCTAATCACAAAAGAGACTGGAGCGACAAAATGTCTGAAGCTTTATGGGCCTATCGAACCACCGTTCGAGGACCAACCCATAGCACACCATTCTCCTTGGTCTATGGATGCGAAGCTGTCGTACCCTTGGAAGTACAAATTCCTTCCTTGAGGGTATCCTTGCAAAATGACATGACTCAAGAAAGCAATGTCAAATTGCGGCTCCATGAGCTGGACAATCTCGATGAGAGACGGCTCGAAGCTCAACAAAGCATTGAACTTTACCAAGCACGTATGGCAGGATCTTTCGATAAAAAGGTCAGGCAACGCGCCTACAAAAAGAATGACTTGGTTCTTGCGGTAAAAAGACCAATGGTCTTCGCTCACAAGTCCAAAGGCAAATTTGAGCCAAAATGGGAGGGACCCTACGTCATCGACAAGGTTTTCTCTAATGGCGCATACGCACTCCTAAACATGGAAGGTGACAGATGTACGCTGCCCATCAATGGCAAGTTCTTAAAGCGGTACTACCCTTGAAGACTTACCTAACTGGGTAAGAGCAATGCCTGTATGGCCAAAACCGGTTTCCAGGTACACGCTCGCTAAACCCACCCTTTTTTTAGAATTTTCATGTCAAATATTGAAATTTCTAGAAATCTAAAACAATGTTTACTTTCATCGTTTCATTGTTCAAAAAAAAATATATATATCCAAGTTTAGGAACCTTTCCCTAACTTGACCAAAATTTCCAACCCTTGAACCCAAAATTCATGGTTTGAAACAAAATCCGGATTCAGGGATTTCCACCCTAGTCCACCCTGCCTTTTACCGCCAAAATGGTTTTAGGTCAAAACTTATGACCCTCGTGTCTTTAAACAAAAAAAAAATGGTTTTTCAAAAACCGCGAGGAAGCGACGCTTAGTCGATACTCGCACAAATTCAGAAGCAAGCGAACCACGTTCGACACTTCCAAAATCGCAGGGAAGCGACATTTCGTCGATACTTGCAAAATCCAAAACCGTGGAAACGCAACATTTCAGTTGATATCCACAACCCAAATTTCAAAGGTTCGAAAAAACCTAAAAAACTGTGGAGACGCAACATTTCAGTTGATATCCATGACCCAAAGGTTCGAGAAAACCACAAATTTCAAAAATCATGGGGAAACGACATCAAGTCAGTACCCGCAAAACCAAAATTTTTGAAAAGCAAGGATGCGACATTCCATCGATACTTGCACCCAAATCCGCGAGGATGCGACATTCCATCGATACTCGCAACCGAATGAGTAAGGATGCGACATTCCATCGATACTTGCAAGAACATTCAGCAGGGATGTCGACTTTTAGTCGATACTTGCATTTTTTGAAAACCAAACCGGCTATAAATGCCATCAAAACAGGCTATAAATGCCACAAACCGGCTATCAATGCCACCAAAAACAAAACCGGCTATCAATGCCACACAAACAAAAAACTTGGATTTCAAAAAAAAAATGGCTATCAATGCCACCAAAAACCGGCTATAGATGCCACAAAACAAACCGGCTATAGATGCCACAAAACAAACCGGCTATCAATGCCACCAAAATTGGCTATAGATGCCACAAACAAAAAAAAAACTCGGCTATCAATGCCACAAGAAAAGCTGGCTCTCATGCCAAAATTGGCTTCCATGCCACAAACAAAAACCTGGCTTTCATGCCAAAACAATCATTTGACAAAAGATTTTCACAAAATGACAACCTTTTGATCAAATCCCATTTAGCAATTACTTTTATCACAAAAAGATTAAAGTGAGCGTAGGGATAACAAAAAAAAAGTGTTCACAAGCACTACAAAAAAAAAGAGTACCAAAAAAATACATGTGGTACCAAAAAAAAAAGTGTTCACAAGCACTACAAAAAAAAAGAGTACCAAAAAAATACATGTGGTACCAAAAAAAAAAGAAAGTGTTCACAAGCACTACAAAAAAAAGAGTACCAAAAAAATACATGTGGTACCAAAAAAAAGAAAGTGTTCACAAGCACTACAAAAAAAATAAGTACCAAAAAAATACAAGTGGTACCAAAAAAAAGAAAAGAAAGAAGGATGGTTTCTGTATACAGGAGCTCAATCAAAAATGGTCTCCAACCAAGAGTTCAGCTCCCCAAGCAAACTCTTAGCCTCATCCGTCAAGGATTCCAAGGCACGCTTCTTCAGGAACCTGCCATGAGATGCTGGAGTGGGCTGTACCCCTTCTTTCACACCAGGAAGCTTACCTCGAGCAGCTTGCCATTGTTCATCCTCATCAGACTTCCTTTTGAGAACCCGTTCGGCCTCTGCAACCTGGTGAATCAGGGCACTCTCCCTGTCGCGAGCTTCTATTATGGCAGTCCACTTGGCAGCGACTTGTGCCTGCAGATGCTCAAGACGTTTCCTGGCCTCATCGACCTCCCTATCAAGGATGTTAAGGTCATGTGTCAGCCCGATGATGGTTAGCTCTTCTCTATTCCTCTTTCGGACTGCCACCTTCCTACTTTCTGTAGCCTCATCCAGGTCAGACTTAGCCTTATCAGCAGGATCCAGCAACATCTCCTTGAAGAACTGGTCATCAGCCAAACTCACGGTCTCAAACCACTTGTCACCCAGTGCAATGATCCTATCAACGATCGCCCTGGCACCTGTGACATCCGCACCAGCTTCTTCAGCATCACTGAGAATCTCCTGCACATGCTGGATCATGCCAAATCCGACTTCCAAGTGCCCAGAAAAGAGAGTCTCAATCCAAGAGCTCACAACTCGCACCACCACCTTCTTCGCAAAAAGAAGAGATGGCCCAGCTGAGGATTCGCCCAACTCTGTTGGTCGGCTACTCATGTCATCATCTGTTGAAAGAGTAACAAAAGAACTCTTTCCAGCTGAAGCTGCTCCTGCTCGGGAAGGAATCTCAGCGCGAGGAATCTCCTCAATACTGTCAGAGCTGGTCCCGGGAATCTCTACCTCTGGATCAACCTCTGGCATCTCTTGCTCTGGAAGCAACGGATCCTCCTCTGCCACTTCAAAATCTGCAAAGGAAACACAAAAAGGTATGAATATAACCCTGTTTGAAAATCATTATCAGAGTTATAACTACAAAATACCTTCTTCGACGACTGGCGGAACACTTTCTTCCTCCATGAACTCATCGAAAGCATCATCAACATTTGCGTCCATCGATGGTTCAAAGTCATCAGAACCCTGTGGCAAGTTAGCTGGCAAAAAAAAATGTGTTAGCAAGCCAAGTCACAAAACAAAAAAAAAAAAAAGGAGCAAAAGAAGTCGTACCAATTGGAGATTCTGGATCTACTCCAGAGTCCCTCGGTTCTTCTTCAGGTGCCTCAACAGGATCCATCACCACCTCATCGGTTGGGACCTCAGGCATCACCAAGTCTTCATCTGCTAAAAAAAAAGGAGAAGAAAAGCAGAAACAAGAAGCAAATCATAACATGGAAAAAAAATCCCATGAAAAGAAATGGAAAGAGAAAAAGGAAGAATCATACCTTCACCGACGGTCTCTTCTTCTCGGCTTCTCTTCTCTGGAGGCTCGTCAGCATCCACTGGCACATCCTCATTGATAGTAAGAGGAACTTCCAAGTTAGGAGAGTCCTCATGCTGCCCCTTGCTACTATGATGACTCCTCCTCCTCTTACTTCTGCGGGCTCGCTTCTTAGAAGAACCTACCCCGCTGTCAGAGTCAGGTTTCCCACTTGACTCATCACTTGGATGGTCTGCTCTTGCCAGTAGACTCCACGGAAGCTTGCCTCTGCGCCGCTTGCATCCAAGCGCCAAGTTCGGCTTCCTCCTGTTCTAGCTGCTCCAAAGCCTCGTCAGGTATTTCTCGAACAGCTTCAGAACCGATGATGCCCTGGTCACCGAGAAAGCCTATCTTGTGCTTCTCTCCAGAAAGGAAGGCCCAAACTTCCTCTCGCCGGATGCCATCCGACTTTCCAAGGCCCTTTCCAGATACCAGCTTCACATCAAGCTCCTTCCTGGAAAGTCCCCGATATGCCGAGAAGCTCTCCGCGAACCACTTCGCAAAGCCGGCAGTACGGGAAGTCAGCAACACAGGATAAGAAATCATGGCTGTAGTGTCTTCAGCACTATAGAAAGCCCATGCATTTCTCCCAGTCCTGTAAGCCTCCAAAGCGCTTCACCATACTTGAAGGCGCTCCAACAACGCCTTGAGAAAAGCCAAGTTGCAAAGCAAAGCGAGAAGGTACATACGGCTGGATATCGACGAAAAGATGTCTGCGGTACACCATCGTGCCGACACGTATGCTGAAAAGCCACTCTCTCTCTGCATTTGTCAAAGAATAATGCCTTCCCGACCCCGCCCTGGTAGAGTCTCGGGAGGCACCAAAATCAAAAGCCTTCTTCCGCAACTCCGGAGAAAGCTTTACTGACGATTGCCCCATCTCGACGTCCCTGAACCGTCGGATCCTCATACGGGCAAACAAAAGTGATTCAGACACGGCTTTGCCCTTAGCCAGTCGAATCATCAGAGGATCATCATCCTATGCAGCACCCAGCCGATGGAAGCCAGGACAGTGGTATACATACCACGAATAAAAGATATGGGCTGAAAATACCCTATTCATGGGAAGCCTAAGCCGAACCAGAAAAGCAGCAGCCTGCAGTTCGGTACACAGGTAGGAGTAAAGAGCTGGCACCAAAGCAAGCTGCTCTCCAAACGCCATCTGACAAGCCGGGAAAATACAATGCGGCCTGATGTGCGTTCCATCTCCTCCAGCAAATACAGCCTCACCAAGCCAATAAGTGAGGTAAACAGCGAGATCCCTCCGCAGTGCAATGTCAGGACATATGGCGTTTGTGCTTGCACAGAAATCTCTCAACTCTTCTTGCATGGCCAAGATCTTCTTTGAACTTGGATCCTGAGCTCCAGCTTCCTGGGTCATGCTATCAGAAGGCTCCCTACTATTAAAGAAGTTGGGGAATGAAGAGCAAAAACTCTTCCAACTGCTGGATCTAACTTTCGAACCCCCCTTCTCCTTCAAAAAATCATAGAAGGCGACGAGCTGAAAGTATAGAAGCCTGAACTCCTCAGACTGCCCCTCGAGGACGCTGTCAATCGGCATAAACTCCTCATAGAGCTTGCCGAGGATAGGCAATCCGGTAATGGCGCTCAACTCCTTCAAAGAAAAACCAATCTCACCATTCATCACAACGAAGGTATTGGTTTGAGGGAGGAACGACTCCAGCATATCCATGAAGGCCTCGTCGGAAAAGATCACGGTCTCCCTAAAGGCGCGGACCGCATCAAAAATCCCGGCTTCCTTCAAAACGGCGCCACCAATCAGCAGGACACGATCAGTCCACGACTTCCACTCGGAGTCAGCATTGAAACGACCTCGAAGTCGAAAAGGCTTGATCCAATTGCTGCCGTCACCACTGAAAATACCAAGGCCCACCGGTCTCAAATCGACCGACGGATAATCAGAGCCCTGGTAGCCGCTGGATGGCATCAACAAGTCCATGTCAACAGGCGACCTCTCCGTATATCCAGGAGAACCACCGACAAAAACCCCGGTCTTGATTACATTTGTCCTTCTCACCCAACTTGGAGGATCTTCCCTCTTAGAGCACGTGGGGGCAAGGCTCAGAATCGAGACGGTGCGATCAAACATCGACCGGGTAGTAACAGTCTTCTTCTCACCATCTGCTGTGAAGGAAAACTGAAAACACCTCCTCTGGTATGTCATGTCATCAGGGACTGCATCACCAAAGAAGAAGGTAGGCTTGGGCAAAATGCTCTGATCTTCCATCACCCATGGACGACTGCTTACCATGATCTTATAGAATTCCTCTCCCTTGAGAGCGATCAGTCGCTGCCTCATCTCATCTCTGTTGAGGGAGTCACATTCTTCCAGATTTCTCTCAACATACTGGACCTTCTCAATGGCCTGCTGAACGGCCGGATTAGAAGATCTAGAAGATCGACGAGGTACGCTTGTAGCAGGCTCTTTACCCTTGTTCGCTCTGGAGGAACCACCTGAAAAGGATGGAAAAGAAAAAGATCAAACATCAAAATGACAGAATCTCGCTAAAAAAAAAATCTGGCGAAATTTTGACATGATGACGGGGCAATTCCGAAGAAAAGGAACTATCCCGAAAGAAATAGAAAGCTTGAAGATGGGCTCAACATCGCTGTGAGCTCCGAAACTCCAAACTTTCGAAACCTAAAAGTCTCCGCAAATTCAGGAAGGGCTCAACATCACTGCGAGCTCCAAGTTCCCAAATTTGCAAACACTTTCAGGTATGCAATCACATCATGCTACAAATTTAATTTACAAATTAAAGGCATGCATGAACATCTAGATTTGCGGAAAAAAAAATGCATTATCATGATGAGCAAACAAAAAAAAAAAGAAAAGAAAAGAAACTTTCTAAAAAAAAAAAAAAAGGGAAAGAAAACAAAAAAAGGGAAAGAAAAAGAAACTTTCTCTAAAAAAAAAGGGGGGAGGAAAAAGAAAACAAAAAAGAAACGAAACTCTCTCAAAAAAAAAAGGGAGGGAAAGAAAAAAAAAAGAGAAAAAAAAAGGGGGCTGGCCCACAGGCCACGTGGCCGTACGGCCAGATCCGTACGGATCTGTCCGTACGGCCCACACAAAAAAAAAACAAACATGAAAAAAAAAAGAAAGAAAAGAAAGAAAAAAAAACACGTGTAAAAAAAAAAGGGGGGGAAAACACGTGGAAAAGAAAAAAGAAAAAAAGAAGAAGAAAAGAAAAAGAAAGAAACAAAAAAAAAAAGAAGAAAGAACTTTTTTTTTTTTCTTTCCTACAATGGAGTTTTCTTGAAAAAGAAGAACTTACTTGAAGCCATTGATGGAGAAGAAGAAGAAAACTCTTGAAGATCTTGAAGAAGAAAAGCTCTTGGTCTTGAAGCCCTCTTGAGATTATTGCAAAAGAAAGTAATAAGAGCAAGAGATCCAACCTTCTCCTTGCTTTTATAGAGGAGAGCAAACCAAAGAAGGAAAGAAGAAAGAGGTAAGTGTTACTAATTAGTAACCTTACCAAAAGAAAGAGATTAGAAAGATTCTTTCCCAAAAGAAAGATATCTTGAGAGATTTTCTCCCAAAAATCAATCTATGACGGATTCTTTCCCAAAAGAAAGATATCTTGAGATATCCTATCCCAAAATAAAGGGATCTTGAGAGATTTTCTCCTAAAATCAATCTATGACGGATTCTTTCCCAAAAGAAAGATATCTTGAGATATCCTATCCCAAAATAAAGGGATCTTGAGAGATTTTCTCCTAAAATCAATCTATGACGGATTCTTTCCCAAAAGAAAGATATCTTGAGATATCCTATCCCAAAATAAAGGGATCATGAGAGATTCTCTCCAAGTAAAGATATTCTTAGATATTCTCTATCCAAATGAGATATTTTTGGATATTCTTTACAAAAATGACACCATATGAGATCTAAGCCATTTCAAAAGCTTAAGGTCCCATGGGTTAGCCCATATGAGCCAGGTTTGACCACCTAGGCACAAAAAAAAAAAAAAAAAAAAAGAAATAAATTTTGGGCTTTTAGTCAAAGAGAAATCCCTCTTACCAAGAGCATACAAAAATGGTTCCATGCCTCTTTTGAGTTGATTGGACCATACAAAAGAAAATTCCAAGCCCCATGAGCTTCCAAAAATCAAACCATCCAGTCTCATTTACCAAATTGAGCCAAATTCTTGAAATTGACATTCCAATCAAACCAAATCCTGGTCCCCTAACTTGCCACATACAGCCTGTTAGGTCACAAGACCAAAACCAAAAACCAAAACCTGATCCCCTAACTTGCCACATACAGCCTGTTAGGTCACAAGATCAAAACCAAAATTGATCCCCCAACATTCCACATACAGCTTGTTGGGTCACACGATCAAAACCAAACCCGACCCCCTAACCTGCCATATATAGCCTGTTAGGTCACAAGGTCAAAACCCAAAATCCACATCCCAGATGTCATCTTCAAAACTTTGCCTCGAGATGGTACGTGATCCCTTTCACTACCATAAAATTCCCCTGGAAGCTCAAAAGGCTACAAATACCAAAAAGAAAGACTGCTCAAAGACTCTTGGTCAAGTCACAGGCTCTCCTTCAAAAAAATCTCTTCGAGGCACATCGACTACAAAAGTTAAGCAACTCGCCGCTGTACCTCGAGGGGGCATTTGTTGACACCAAAAATGTCACTTTGCCTCTTCAGGATCCAAAGAGCTACATGAAGCCGCAACCTGCCATAAATAGGCAATGCTGCTTCCAAAAATCAAATCTTGTCAGAATCAAACAAAAACTGCAAGATTCATCCAGACAGCCAAAAGAGGAGTACACAAGAAGTTTCAAGCCATTTCAAGATCATTTGGCGTAACTTCGCTTCTCCGACAGCCAAATCAAGCCTCTCGGCGGTAAAGCTCTTCGGGACCATGGTTTCCAAGACAGAACCTATGGATCATCTTAAAATGACTCCAATAGGTTCCCTGTCAAATTTCAAGTCAATCGGACATCGGTTGACCGCACGTCAAACCGCGACATCTTCATCGCGACAAAAAGCAAGTCTACAGGTGATAGGACCCCAAACGGCTTCAAAACTCAAACAAAAGCCTATGGTTGGTCTTATTTATTGCTCAAGAGGCTTCACACCAAATTTCAGGTCATTCCGACATCGTTTGACCCAGTTTCAGCTTCTGACGGGAAATCGGCAACTCTGCGCGACAAAGTCTTCGGCTTTCTCAGGAAATTGGAAACTTTGCAAAATAAAATGCAAGGATTCTCATCAGGTTTCCTACAAAGAAATCAGGCCAATAAATGATCAAAATGTCAAAGAAAAGTACAGAAGAAAAAAGAATAAAAAAAGAGCAAAAACGGACGCAAAACGGGACCAGAAAGGGGGAAAACCCCCCCAGGGTCGCAGGCCCCTGCGACCCTGGCCCAAGGTCGCAGGCCCCTGCGACCCTGGGCCAGGGTCGCCGGCGACCATGGACCCCGGGGTCGCCGGGAAAGCCCCGGAAACCCCGGTTTTCGCCGTTTTTTCGCGATTCGAGGAGCCCAGCCTCTGGTACTTTCCAAATTTCATGCTTTTGAGACACCAAGTCCTCTGATATCCGTCCCAAAACATGGGTAAATCATCAAGAGTATCGAAGACAGTATTGATCGCCACCCGGTCAACCAAAAAAAGTGTGCTTTCCACCCGACCGATCGAGAAATCGACAGGACAGATGGCACCGACCCGCTGTTGGCAACAAACACCTGAAATTACATGGTCATCTGATGTCGATCTACATGAAGATCCATCGATGATCATCAACAGAAGAATCTTAAAAGACGTGGCACGGCCCGCGACTCTTCAGCTGCTCGGCGACCACTTAATGCGATTAATTGACTAGCTTTATTACAGTCATTAATCCATTTCTTTGGACGGCCCAATCAGAATCAAGCATTTGGGAGTTACAAGTCAAGAGATTCATGGCATTTAACCCATGAAACTCCTCCCATCATGGCGATTAAAGGCGATTAAATGCCCTCAATCTCCTCCGGCCAATCAGAAGCCAAGAAAAAGGAGTTACAAAATAAACAATTCAATTTTGTAACTCCTCCCATTATGTGGCTTAATGACATTAAAAGCCCATAAGCTCTCCTAAATGGCTACCAAGAGCCTATAAATAGGAGAGCACTCCAAAGGAATCCAGATCGGAAAAAACACACAACAAACATCAGACAGCAGTCAGAAATCCAGAGAAAAGAAAAAGAGAGAAAACTCTGCGGAAGTTCTACACCGGCCACCGCAACAAGGTGACAAAAGTCCCTTGGGGGGTACCCCCCCCCAAGGTCCTTGCCTTCTCCTCCTGCCTCCAATGGCTTAGATGTGGCTTTTCAGCCCGTCTACTCGGCTTTTTATTGGACATAGGACCTTCCTTTGGTCTTTGTCTTCTAAAAACCTGAGGTTATAGCCAAGCCAAGCGAATCAAATAGCATCCTCTGTTCTCATCTGCATGGATGATGGCGAAGCCCACATATGGGTTGCGACCGTCAATCTAAACGAGTCCCCCACAATCTCCTGAGAAGTCAGATCCTCCTTTTCTTGCTTTTCATTGTAGTTTGTATTTTTTTTAAAGAGACAAAAATCACAATTCTTGTCTTTCATTGTTGATAAGGATTGTAAATCGGCTATAAACGCCAAAAATCGGCTATAAACGCCAAAATCGGCTATAAACGCCAAAATCGGCTATAAACGCCAAAAATCGGCTATAAACGCCAAAATCGGCTATAAATGCCAAAAAAATCGCCTTTCACGGCAAATCAAGAAAATGTCTCTTTTCTTAAATATATGTGCAATGGAAAACTTGAAAGAAGTTGATTTCCTTTTTACTTGCGAAGGTTGATCTCCGGATCACCACTTGCAACTCCAAGTAAAATAGAAAATCTGGCACACCCACAAAAAAAAAAGAAATGTTGATGCACGCCCTTGCCCCCCGGTTACGAAAGGGTCGGAACCAAACGGACTCCCACGTCCGCCGACCTCGGTAGAACCGAGCAGGAGCGCGGTCCATCAGAGGGTTGATGTAGGGTGAAACGTTGTCGGTTTGACTCGGAACTTGACGTGGAGCCTTTTGGAAGTATTTTGAGACTATCCATCGGCCCTGATCGAAGATTTGGTGTCTCCGATGCTTTTGCCGCCGAGAGCTCCTTTTCGGCTGTCTGAGAAGCGAAGTTAGGCCAAATGATTTTGAAATGGCCCAAAACTTCTTGTATACTCCTCTTTTGGCTGTCTTGAAGAATCTTGCAGTTTTTGTTTGATTCTGACAAGATTTGATTTTTGGAAGCAGCATTGCCTATTTATGGCAGGTTGCGACTCCATGTAGCTCTTTGGATCTTGAAGAGGCAAAGTGATATTTTTGGTGTCAACAGTTTAAAACGAAGGCAACCGTGATCATAATTAAGTGAAAATAGCAGATTTTAAGTTCATGATATGGTCTTGGAAATCCCCAAATCTCAGCAAAAAAAAACCCTCGGGAAGTGGCTAAAGGTTCCTAAACAGGGGTACTTAGCAAGGTTTCTGCAGATTTTTTTAACCGAGTTGCAAAAGCGCACGGTTTAAAGCGCAGGCAACCGTGATTGTAATTAAGTGAAAAATAGCAAATCTTAAGTTAATGATATGGTCTTGGAAATCCCAAAATCTCAGTCAAAAAAAACCCTTGGGAAGTGTGCTAAAAAGTATCCTAAACAGGGGTACTCAGCAATTGTAGGGCTTTTCATATCTGAAATCATTCTAGGTTTATCAATCACTTTCTAATAGTTCTATTTTTAATTTTCTCTTCAAATGGAATCGACGAGAATACTTGCCCCTTGGGCCTCTTTAGACAAAATCTCACAAGATTCAATATGCCATTAATCAAAGTTGAAAAATAAAAACATTTGGAGTCTGTCATTTCACCTATCAACCAACCCCTTACATAATAGTAGCACCCCATTATAAAGTCAGCCTCTCTCATTGTTTAAGCACCCCATTATAAAGTCATTGTCATTTTGTTGTTGGAGACAATAAATGGGGGAAGAACCTATAAAAAATTGTAACGATATCGTTATCAGAAGATTTTAAAAACTAGAATTTGAGTGAAATTGTGAGTCTTTCTGATTGTTTATGCATCTCAATATAATGTCACCATTATTTTCTTGTTGGACAAAAAAAAAGGATGAAGAAACTATAGGTAATGGTAACGATATCGTTATCAAAAAAATAATTTTTATAAAAAATTCAAGTTCGTATGAGTAGGAATTCAAGTTCTTAAAGATTTCCCCCCTTAAAAACCATCTATAGATCATCCCATTTGCAATTATAAAATGTTTTTTTCTTATGTTTGTTGCTATTCTTAACCTTACTTATGGGATCTATGATATTGTTACCATTATTTATAGGTTCTCCATCTATTTCTTATCGCCAACAACCAAATGGAAATAACTTTATAATGAGGTGCATAAACAATGAGAAAGACTTACGGACTTTGATGGCTTGGATGGAGTATACTGCCCACTGCACGTTCGAACTGACATCATGAAGGTTCCTCTCAATGTTTATGCATCTTAGTATAAAGACATTACAGATTGGATGTTACTCAAAAACTCTTTTAAATCTAGCAAACTTGGTTAATTAAATTTATGACTCAATGACTTGAGTCATCTTAAAAATAAATAACCTTTGCTTTAAAACATTTGAGCAAATCCCTTTAAAGAGTCAAAGACCTAACTTGGGTTATGGAAACCCATAGGTAGCATCTAATTAGATTTTAGTTCAGCCTCTTTTGGAAACTAAGGGTACCAAGATAAACTAAACCCTATCCAATTTTAAACCTTAGACAAATAGAAGGTGCTGGTCTAAGTTCTGTTTAAAACAATTTGCCAAACTAAAAACAATCTAATATAAAAAGATGCCAATTTTAGAACCTAATGGTGGCCATGTTTCTAGGTGACAATTATAGCAATTATATAAAGCATTCATCGATGCATTCCATATATAAGAGCAAATAAAAGTATGCAATCCTTGATGGCTCCCTGCTCTTCGGACTTGTAGTCCTTATCGAACTAGGACATTAAAAATAGATCTCATCTTGCACCAAGAAGTCTTGTCTCCTCCACCACTAAGGAATCCGGTTACTTGCAACCTTGCTTGAAACTTTCTTCTTCTTGCTTGTTCCAATAAATTAAATTTATACAAGCAAACCCATAAAAAAACAAAACCCCAAATTACATTGGAGATACCTATGCTTTTTAAGAAAGCTTACATCAAGACTAGTTGGAATAAAAGTAAAGAAAGAATTACAACTTCCTATGATTGCTAAATGCGCAATCGTACACTTTCCAACTATTGAAAAAACATCCAAATCCACATAACAATCATGCGAACCATCAAGGATGCAATATATGGCTGCAAAAGGTTAGTGCATGCAAACATACTATGTACATCATTAAACAAATCTGGAAAATAAATTCCAGCATTGTTAATGAAACTTGCACACAACATGCATCTAAACATAACTTTAGTAGGGTGCCACCATGCCCATAATCAATCTAGGATTAATTATACACAACAGATTTCACATGGAGTGGCTCTGATACCACTGAAAGAAACTGTGATTCAGATCTGAACATCACTAGCGGAAGACATTCATGGCTAATTTGTAACATGACAGATTTTAAAAAATCTGATTTGGGCAGCATAAATCAGCCATAGTGATCGCAAAAGAACTCCATGAATTCATGACCAACAAGTGTATAATTAAAGGAGAACCAAGAAGACTATTACCTTGAAGATTTGTAGACTTCAAATCTCTGAAATAATAGATCCAAAGGGCCGAACTCAGACTTCCAATTAGCAAACAAATTGCTGGAATTTTCAACAGTAGTATTGCCTTTGATCTTATTGTCTATCTCACTTCCAAATCTGATTGGCTAAGATGGTGGGATCTTAATCTAGGTTTTTGAGAACTATTTCCTATGGAAAAATCTCAGACCTTAAATTTTCTTCAATGAAGAACAAAGCACCCAAGGGCTGGACATGTGAAACTTTGCTCCTCTTAGTGTTGGACGTCCAAGGGGAAGAGCACTCTCCCTTTTATAGAAACTTTGGAAACCTTTCCTAAAAGTTTATCTCTTCTAATTCTCATAGATGTCCTAAAAGGAAAGTATAATCTAAAGATTTATTTCCTTTTAGAAAGACTCCAATTAGAAAAGGAAACTAAGGAACTTCCCATAAACTTTAGCAATTAGTAATCCTAGTTGTACAACACTTACTAATTTAAGTTTCTAATTCAAAAAGGAAACTTTCTTATGGGAATACTAATCCAAAGAGGAGTCCAACCTTTTAAGTAGAGAGACCTACTCAAAATTGGAAACCTTACCCATGGAAATCCCATTATGGACGTCCCACAAACTAATGCACACCATGGCCCACTAATAATTTATCTAGAATTAAATTCATGTATGCCATCAAAGGCCTATTTGAATTTAAACTCAAAATTATTTTTCCACTAAAATAATTCAACTAAATGTCATCTAAACATTTTAGGAAACCATGCCAATCTTGGAAAGTGACTAGAGAAGGGACCAAAAGACATATTTGCCATTGGCTCCCAAAATGACCAAAATGTCCATGCTAAACCCATAGCAACATAAAGACCATTTTAACCTTAACTCATTCCACTAAAGAGTTATGGTTGAACTCCAGGGACAAATATATAATATAGTAAGCTCGTCATAAAATGACAGTTGTCTTCGACCTATTAAGTGTAATGACCTGAATGCCCCTCTATGTAACATCCATAATCGAGTCAGGTTATCACATGTACTATCAACCTTCTCGATTACATCTAAACCTTAGAACTTCATATCCTTAACATAATCATCATCCGGATATCATTCTCTTGGTCCAGGGAGCGACCCACAAGTTCAATATCCATATGAAACATCCATATACTAGGATCTTAGATTTTGATGATTAATCAGATAATTCTAAGGGGACGATCATTCCATCATTAGATGGCATAGATTCTTTATTGCATATGCACGTCCCAACTGATCAAGTCCGAGTACCCAAAACACAGAGCTGTTGACCCATGAAAAGAATCTCACCCATAGTGAATCAAAGCGCAAGAACTTGACTTCGTCAGTTCATCCACAAATGCTCAAGATTAAGAGCACTGGTCACTCAATAGCATGAGGTGACTTGATCTCTCTCAGTGATAGTACTATTTTAGAGATCACACCTACCATGGTCCTGTTCAATGCATTGCATATGCACTAATGAGATAAATCTGGAAAGTCCTCCCATGACTTAGGTAAGTCACCCTGACTACACGAGAGTCTCTCATTATAACTTATACCACGATGAAGTGCCCAGCTCCTGTTAGATATCGCGATCACTGAGAGGGGGGGGGGTGAATCAGTGATTCTTTAAAAACAGGTCCAAACTAACAACAAAAGCAAATCAAATCACACAATGACACCAGATTTAACGTGGTTCACCGAAAGGCTACGTCCACGGTTCAAAGACTGTCCGAACACCAATCCGGAACAGATCTGAATCTATTTAGTCGCACCAACGACAAAGAGCACCAACCCTTAGTTTCAGATAGCACCAACTATCTAGGAAGCACCTACTCCCTTGAGTTTCAGATAGCACCAACTATCTAGGAAGCACCGACTCCCTTTACAATTTATCTGCACCAACAGATAGGATCACCAAACCCCAGACACCAAGCACCAACTTGATGTACTACAGAATAAGAGTAGAAACCTTTTTCTACAGCCCTTCCCCTCTACAATCTCTCTCTCTCAATCCCTTACAAATTGAAATTAAAGCATAAACAGAGAGACACTTATCTTATGGACGAATCACCATCTTCATGAGCACATTCTCAGTCCCACACTGGACTGTGTAGAAACATGCAGGCACAACAGCACCCAGCAACAGCACTATCTTCTCTCACAAACTCTCTCTCTTTTCTCTTCGCTTCTTTCTCTCTGGTGGTCTACTTAAAAACGACCAAAATTGCCTTTATATAGGTTATGATAACCCTTAATTGTGTTCAAAATAGGCAATAATTCGTTTAGAAAGAGTCCAAAAACAAATTAGATAAGAATGCTGAATTTTCGTGCAAGACTTCTGTTTCTGCGCAACTCTGATTCCCGTGCTCGGTCGACCTCCATTGCTTGCTCGGTCGACATCATACACTGTCTGGGAATAGACAACTATCGAGCTCGTCGACAATCCTGGGGTCCCCGGTCGACTGAAGACACCACTGTGTCACGAAAATAACTGGGAGCAGTCTGAAACTTTTTCTGCAGGGTTTCTCTTTCTCGGTCGTACCGCATGGGTGCCCGGTCGACCGCATGCTCTGCTTCAGGAATCCTGAATTCCTGACTGTTTCAATTCTTATTCTTCTTTTAAGCTCTATCAACACCAGCCTATTATCATCATGCTTGTGACAATGTGTTGACAAGAATTCCAACTCAAAACAATACTTGAGATACTAATTTCTTCAATTCTTCTTCAATTCTTCAAAAGACTCTCAAGTCATCTCAAATTCCAACAATCTCCCCCTTTGAATTGTTGGCAACACTATTGGAACTTCAACACATTAGTCTGGTTGATCTTCATGAAGCTTTTGCAGAACCATAGTCTCCCCCTGTCTTAAAAAAAATCAATCAAGATCTCTCACTCTTGATACCAATCTCCCCAAAGTTATCATAACATAACTTCTTCTAGCATAGCTTTCTCCTAGCTTCAGTCTTTTCTCCCCCCTTTGACAACAAGTCCAAAGGGACCAACGAAGGAGCGTATAGAATATTCAAGGAATACATTGCTCCCCCTTTCAAGCCCAACTCCTAAGGATTAGGAGAGTGAGTAACTCCTAATTTTTTCCGGAGATACTCGAAGACTTCTTTTGGCAGAGGTTTTGTGAAGATATCAGCAACTTGCTCAGTAGTTGGGACATATTCCAATTTTACCTCACATCTGCAACCTTTTCCTTGAGAAAGTGATAGCGAATTGCTACATGCTTCGTTCTAGAATGTTGAACAGGATTCTTGGAGATGTGAATTGCACTTGTGTTGTCACAGAGGATCGGCGTAGGATCCGTTGTCGGAACTCCTAGATCAGAGAGCATTTGCCGCATCCATAACACTTGCATACAACAAGTTGCCACTGCAATATATTCCTCTTCCGCTGTAGAAAGGGATACTGAATCTTGTTTCTTACTATGCCATGCCACCAACCTGTCACCGAGATAGAATGCACCACCGCTTGTACTCTTGCGATCATCTATACATCCAGCCCAATCGGCGTCAGAGTATGCAACAAGAGTAAAGGATTTGCCTTTAGGATACCAAATGCCAAGCTCCATGGTACCTTTCAGATATCGAAATATCCTTTTTACTGCTGTGAGGTGCGTCTCAGTTGGTGATGCTTGAAATCGAGCCACCATACATACTGCTTGCAGAAGATCCGGTCTTGTAGCAGTCAAATAAAGCAAGCTTCCTATCATAGAACGATAAGTGGTGTGATCAACGGATGAACCCTTATCATCTTTGCTTAGCTTTGTGTTCGTTGTCATTGGTGTGCTCACTGGCTTGCTGTCTTCCATGTTAAATCGCTTCAGCATTTCCTTGATGTATTTCATCTGTGATATGAAAATACCATGTTTCAGCTGCTGAACTTGTAAACCAAGGAAGAACTTTAGTTCTCCAAGCATTGACATCTCAAATTCTTTCTTCATCTCTTCAGCGAAATTCCTGCACATCTCTTCATCGTTGCCACCAAAGATTATGTCATCGACATAAACAATGACAACCAGCTGTTTGCTCAACTCTGTTTTGACATAAAGATTGCTATCAACCAGTCCTTTTCCAAAACCGATCTTGCGGAGATATAGGTCCAGCCTTTCATACCACGCCCTTGGCGCTTGTTTCAGCCCATAAAGAGCCTTTTTCAACTTGCACACTAGGTCTGAATTTTTGCTAATAAGAAAACCATCAGGTTGCTCAATGTAGACCTCTTCTTCAAGTAATCCATTTAAGAAGGCTGACTTTATATCCATCTGAAATACCTTGAAGGTTTTGTATGCAGCCAATGCAAGAAACATACGAATGGCTTCCAGACGAGCCACCGGTGCAAAGGTCTCTTCAAAATCTATGCCTTCAACTTGAGCATAGCCTTTACAAACCAACCTTGCTTTGTTTCGTATGACCTGACCATCTTCATTCAGCTTATTCCGAAAGACCCATTTAGTACCAATAACATTCTTATCGGTAGGTCTAGAGACTAGTTCCCATGTGGAGTTCTTTTCAATTTGCTCCAACTCCTCATGCATAGCTTTCAACCAGCTTTCATCGAGACTGGCTTCAGCCACAGTCTTGGGTTCAATGGTGGACACAAGTGAGTAATTGCTAACTACACTTTGTCTTGTTTTAACACCAACCTCAGGATCTCCAATGATTTGATCCTTGGGGTGTTGCTCTATCCAAGTGCTTTTCTTTCTAGGTGTAGCATCCTCTGAGTCATCCTTTGATTTCTAGAATCATTAGGTTTAGCTACTTCATCATCAATCTCACTCGAGTCCTCATAAATAGGGCTGTCATAATGAGTTCCATTCTTTGATTCATAGTTTTCATCAATTCTAACATCAGCACTTTCTATGATTTTTCTGGTCCTTTTGTTAAGACATCTGTAAGCCTTACTAGATGAGGAATAACCCAGAAATATACCTTCATCAGCTCTTTCATCAAATTTTCCCGGATTTTGTTCAAGACGCTTGATGTAACACTTGCTACCGAAGACTCTGAAGTGCTTGACTGTTGCTTTTCGCCCAAACCATAGCTCATAAGGAGTTTTGTCTTCATGTGACCTGATCAAGCATCGATTCTGAATGTATACAGCCGTATGGATTGCCTCCTTCCAGTATTTGTCAGCTAACTTGCTCTCAGTTAGCATTGTACGAGCCATCTCTTGAACGGTGCGATTTTTCCGTTCCACAACTCCATTTTGCTGTGGAGTTCTAGGGGCTGAATACTGTCTTTGAATGCCATGGTGCTCACAATAGTTAGTGAACTCTTCAGATGTGAATTCACCGCCTCGGTCAGACCTTAAAATCTTGATACGTTTTCCAAGCATATTTTCAACCTGTGCTTTAAACACTTTAAAACGATCAAGTGCTTGATGTTTATGCTTAAGAAACAATACCCATGTCATACGAGTATAATCATCAATGCATAACATAAAATACTTATCTCCATTGGTGCTTTGAGTTCGCATCGGTCCACAGAGATCAGTGTGCACTAGCTCAAGAGGTTTCTTTGAATGATGCTCCTTTGACTTGAACATTACCCTCGTTTGCTTTCCCTTTTGGCAAGAATCGCAAATGGGGTTGGAAGGCTTTTCAATTGTAGACATACCTCTGACAGCCTTTGGATTGCAAATCTTTGACATGTTATCAAAGTTTAGATGCCCAAGGCGTTTGTGCCACAACCAACTTTCCTCTGTCCGACTCATCAAGCAAGTCTTTTCAGCTCCATCTGACAATGTATAGAGATTTCCAGCAGTCCTAGATCCAGTGGCCACTGTTTTGCCGTTGCTACACTTCTTGATAGCAAAACCATTCTTAGTGAAGACAACCTCGTGGCCTTTGTCACAGATCTGGCTCACACTAAGCAAGTTGTGTCTCAGTCCAGACACATATAAGACCTCGTCTGATCTGATCTTGTTTGCCTTTAGCTGAACAACACCTTTTCCACAGATTTTGGCACCATCATTGTTACCAAACTTCACTGATCCGCCTTCATAGTGCTGTAATTTGACAAATTTTTCTTTATCACCTGTCATATGGCTTGAACAGCCACTATCAAGGACCCATGGTGCTGTCTTCTTTTGTGCATTGAATGCCGTTTGCACAATGAGAGATTCCTTGGAATTATCTTCCCTTTTCTTTGCCCTCCATGCCTTAACTAACTTGGGTTTCTTTTCAACCTGAAATTGGTTAGCTATAGGAAACCTACAATCCCTAGCCAAGTGTCCATAATTATGACATATATAGCACTCAATTTTGTGGCTGTTTAGGATTGAAAAAGGATTCCTAGTCACAAATGGGCTGTTTCTAACATAGAATTTGCAATCAGCTCTTTTATGTCCATATCTATTACAATGATAGCAATAACCATAGAATCTGAACATTCTTCCTTTCTTAGGTGGCTGGTTAAACTCCACAAACCTTTTCTTATTGACCGTCTCAATACTAGGCTGAATTTGAAGCTTTGTAGCCTTGAGAGGTATGGCACTTTGTCTCATAAACAAAGAAGGTGCAGCTTTAGAGGACTCTCCGGTTTCAAATCCAATACCAAATTTATTGTGGAAGGGCTTTTGAACTTTCAGAATTTCATTGAGTTTCATTGTCCCTTCAATCGCTTGGAGTGCTTTGAGTTTTCGGCTACTTTCCAAGTTTTCAGCCTTTGCTCTAGCGATTTCAGTTTCAAGTTTCATAGCCTCTTCCTTTTTGATACTTATTTGATTTTGAAGGACTTCCACCATTCTTTTATATTCTTCAACTTGAGTTTTCAAAGCAATAATTGAACTTTCAGATTCATGAAGAAGTTTCAGATTTCTCTTACTTGTTTTTCGTTCCATGCTAAGCTCCTCAAGTGCGGCAATGAGTTCTTCTTCGAGATTTACCTCAGCCTCCTCTTCCTCTTCCGGCTCTTGCTCCTCTTCTTCTTCAACGGTAACCATGAAGAGAGCTTCAGTTGCCTCGGCTGATTCATCATCGTCTGAAGTTTCAGACGTGCTGTCATTATATTGACTGATGAAGCTTTTTGCTTTGCCCCTCTTTCTGAAATTTTTCTTCCACTTACTCTTATCAACATAAGAGTCATCGTCATTATTCTCTTTCAGCGGGCACTTCGCAGCAAAGTGACCAACACCGCCACAATTGAAGCATTTAAAGGGTAGCTTCCCTTTGTACTTTCCATTGCTTCCTTTCTTCAGCTTTCTAACAAATTTAGCCTCAAGCTCATCATCATCAGTATCAGAATCATGACCAGCAGTCTCTTTTCCCTTTTTCTGAACTTTGAAGGCCGCTTCTCTATCAGATGAAGACGTCTTACCTATGCGCATCTCATAGGCAATGAGTGAACCATGCAACTCATCTATGGAAAATTCATTTAGATCTTTGGCTTCTTCTATGGCTGAGACTTTTGAATCAAACCGGGGAAGAAGAGATCTTAGAACCTTTTTGACGATGACTGGTTCTTTAATCTCCTCCCCTAGTCCACGAATGCCATTCGTGACTTCATTCACTCGTTGCAAATATGAGTCAACATTCTCGCTTTCCTCCATGCGAAGAGATTCAAATTGAGAGCGATGGGTTTGCAATTTTGCTTCTTTGATCTTCTCATCTCCTTCATGAATGCTTTTCAACTTGTCCCATATTTCCTTGGCTGTTTTGCATGCAATTACTTTGACCAGCTCGCTGTCCACAAGGCCACTAAAGAGTGCATTCTGCTCCTTAGAGTCGTTGTCTGCTAACTTCTTCGTTGCAGCATCATTGGGTACAATGGCAATATTGTAACCGACTCTGACAGTCTCCCAGACATCATAGCCAAGTGACTTAATGAAAGCCTGCATTCTGATCTTCCAGAAGGAGTAATTAGATCCATCAAACAAAGGTGCTTTCTTATTCCCTGTATTGGTTGCCATGTGTTTTGACAAGAGATCACCCTTAGCGTGTTAAGCTTTTCAAGTGAACCTTACGCTCTGATACCAATTGTTAGATATCGCGATCACTGAGAGGGGGGGTGAATCAGTGATTCCTTAAAAACAGGTCCAAACTAACAACAAAAGCAAATCAAATCACACAATGACACCAGATTTAACGTGGTTCACCGAAAGGCTACGTCCACGGTTCAAAGACTGTCCGAACACCAATCCGGAACAGATCTGAATCTATTTAGTCGCACCAACGACAAAGAGCACCAACCCTTAGTTTCAGATAGCACCAACTATCTAGGAAGCACCTACTCCCTTGAGTTTCAGATAGCACCAACTATCTAGGAAGCACCGACTCCCTTTACAATTTATCTGCACCAACAGATAGGATCACCAAACCCCAGACACCAAGCACCAACTTGATGTACTACAGAATAAGAGTAGAAACCTTTTTCTACAGCCCTTCCCCTCTATAATCTCTCTCTCTCTCAATCCCTTACAAATTGAAATTAAAGCATAAACAGAGAGACACTTATCTTATGGACGAATCACCATCTTCATGAGCACATTCTCGTCCACACTTGCTGTAGAAACATGCAGCACAACAGCACACAGCAACAGCACTCTCTTCTCTCCAAAACTCTCTCTCTTTTCTCTTCTCTTCTTTCTCTCTTGGTGTCTTCTTAAAAACGAACCAAACATGCCTTTATATAGGTTATGATAACCCTTAATTATGTTCAAAATAGGCTACAATTCGTTTAGAAAGAGTCCCAAACAAATTAGATAAGAATGCTGAATTTTCGTGCAAGACTTCTGTTTCTGTGCAACTCTGATTCCCGTGCTCGGTCGACATCCTTGCTTGCTCGGTCGACATCATACACTGTCTGGGAACAGACAACTATCGAGCTCGGTCGACATCCTGGGGTCCCGGTCGACCGAAGACACACTGTGTCACGAAAATAACTGGGAGCAGTCTAAAACTTTTTCTGCAGGTTTCTCTTTCTTCGGTCGACCGCATGGGGTGCCCGGTCGACCGCATGCTCTGCTTCAGGAATTCTGAATTCCTGACTGTTTCAATTCTTATTCTTCTTTTAAGCTCTATCAACACCAGCCTATTATCATCATGTTTGTGACAATGTGTTGACAAGAATTCCAACTCAAAACAATACTTGAGATACTAATTTCTTCAATTCTTCTTCAATTCTTCAAAAGACTCTCAAGTCATCTCAAATTCCAACAGCTCCATCTCTCAGTTATGAACAAATATGTTGTTTCCAGTGTCCATGAATTAGACCTATCTGTGTGTAGACACTACACACCTAATTCATTTACTAGAAACAGTGGGCCTTACACAACCATACATATATACATGTTTAAGCAGAAAAGAGTCATTCCATTAAATAACCAGTAAATATCCAGTAACAAAAGATGAGAGTGCAGCTAGTGGGCTTTAGGGCATACACCAATCCCAACAAACTCCCACTTGCACTAAAGATCACTACTTCCTAACCTAACACCCATAGACTCAACATGAGAAGTAAAGACTTTCTCAGTAAGAGTCTTTGTGAATGGGTCAGCTAAGTTATTTGCTGAAGCAATATGCTCCACCACTATTTCTCCATCCTGAATGAATTCCCGGATCAAGTGGTACTTTCTCTGAATGTGCTTGCATTTCTTGTGATTCCTGGGCTCTTTGCACTGTGCTACAGCACCAGTGTTATCGCTGTACATGACAATCGGTTTTTGCACTACAGGAACAACTCCCAATTCCAATAGGAATTTTCTGAGCCATACTGCTTCCTTCGCAGCTTCTGATGCCGCCACATACTCTGTTTCCATGGTAGAATCAGCAGTACAGGATTGGTTAACACTTCTCCATGATATAGCCCCTCCTGACAGAGTAAAGACGTATCCCGAAGTAGACTTTCTGGCATCTCTATCAGATTGGAAATCAGAGTCTGTATACGCCAAAGGCGTTAGATCATCTGCTCGAATGGTTAGCATATAATCTTTCGTTCTCCGAAGATACTTGAATATATGCTTAACAACTGTCCAATGCATAGGTCCAGGGTTTGACTGATATCTGCTAACCATGCCAACGGCAAAGCAAATATCTGGTCTAGTGTATAACATAGCATACATGAGACTTCCAACAGCGGATGCATATGGAACTCTCCTCATGCTCTCTATCTCTTCAGATGTCTTTGGACATTGATCTCGAGATAGTGGTACTCCATGTCTAGAAGGTAGGAGGCCCTTCTTGGAGTCATGCATGTTAAACTTGCCCAATATCTTCTCAATGTATGAAGATTGGGATAGGGCTAGCATCTTATTCTTGCGATCACGCAAAAGCTTGACCCCTAAGATATAGCTGGCCTCACCCAAATCCTTCATTTGAAATTGAGAGGATAACCAAACCTTTGTGGATGACAATATACCTACATCATTTCCAATGAGCAATATGTCATCTACATACAGAACCAAAAATGCAACTGCTTTTCCACTTCCTTTCTTATACACACATGGTTCATCAATGTTTTGATCAAAGCCAAAAGATTTGACTGCCTGATTAAACTTGATGTTCCATGCTCTAGATGCTTGCTTAAGTCCATAAATGGACTTCTTAAGTTTACAAACCATGTTATATTGGCCACTAGCAATGAAGCCCTCTGGTTGCATCATATAGATGCATTCGTCAAGACTTCCATTAAGAAAAGCTGCCTTGACATCCATCTGCCATATCTCGTAGTCATAAAGCCACTGGTGAAAAGGTTTCCTCATAATCAATACCCTCTTTCTGAGTATATCCTTTCGCCACCAGTCTTGCTTTGAAGGTTTCCACCTTCCCATCCACTCCTCTCTTCCTTTTGTAGATCCACTTGCACCCTATGGGTTTAATCCCTTCAGGTGCATCTACAAGTTCCCAGACTTGATTGGAATACAAAGAATCCATTTCAGATTTCATCACTTGCTGCCACATGTCAGCATCTATATCCGTTACTGCTTCATCATAACTAGTAGGATCCTCAACCAGATCTTCAGAGTCTGTCTTAAAAGACACTCCTAGATATCTTTCTGGCTGTCTAGAAATTCTCCCACTACGACGAGGCTCCGGAGTGTTAAAAGGAATATCTTGTTCATCTACTGTCTCAGGATCTTGTACAGATGTTACAGGAGATCCCGGAAGAATCTCCTCAAGGGTTTCTTTACAACTAAGCTCTTGGTGCATCATACAATCATCCTCCAAGTACCTAGCATGAGTGCTGATAAGCACTTTTTGCTCCTTTAGATGATAAAAGATGCCACCTCTTGTTCCCTTAGGATACCCAATGAAGTAGCACATTTCCGATCTGGGTTCCAGCTTGGTAGCTTTATCATTCAGTACATAGGCTAGACAACCCAAATGTGGATATGTCTTAAACTAGGTTTTCGACTTGTCCACATTTCTTGGGGTGTCCTAGGTACTGATTTAGAAGGTACCAGATTTAAAATGTATGATGCTGCTTCTAGGGCACATCCCCAAAAAGATATAGGTAGGGTTGCATGACTCATCATGGACCTTACCATATCAAGAAGGGTACGGTTTCTTCTCTCCGCTACACTATTTTGCTGGGTGTACCCGATGCAGACAACTGAGACACAATCCCATGTTGTGTGAGGTACTCTTTGAACTCACCCAGGAGGTACTCGCCACCTCGATCAAATCGAAGGACTTTGATATGTTTCCCTAGTTGTAACTCCGCCTCAGCCTTGAACTGCTTGAATTTATCAAACACCTCAGACTTGCATCGCATTAAGTACACATATCCATACCTAGAGTAATCATCGGTGAAGGTGATGTAATACTCATACCCTCCTTGAGCCGGTTGTTCATAGGACGACACACATCAGTGTGAATCAATTCTAACAACTCCTTTGACCTTAGTCCCTTTCCAGAGAATGACCGTTTGGTCATCTTTCCCTTGAGACAAGATTCGCACTGAGAAAAAGGTTCGAAGTTTAATGAGCTCAGAGGCCCATCTTCTACCAACCTCTGAATCCGTTTTAGGTTAATGTGACCCAAACGTAAGTGCCAAAGATATGTGTCATCGATTGAAGATACCTTCCTCTTAAGGGAAGTTGAGTTTTCTTGTTGTACATTATGCAGTGTGGGAGCAATAGGATATATATAAAATAAGTTGTCATGTATTCTACCGGAACATATAATATTTCCATCTCTACTGATATCAATACCAGAATGGAAAGAAACTGAATAATTAAATTCAATTAGTCTGGAAACTGAAATTAAATTCTTCCTCATGTCCGGAGCATAGAAAACATTATTTAAAACTAATATCCTATCACATGGAAATTGTAAGGTAACAACTCCTACTGCAACTGCCCAAACTTTAGCTCCAGTTCCGACTCTAAAGGCAAACTCTCCTTTCTCAATCCTCTGCATTATCTGAAACCCCTGCAATGAATTGCAGATGTGATTAGTGGCTCCTGAGTCTACTATCCATGAGTCAGTAGAATCAACCACTAGACAAGTTTCAATGTAGTATGAAAAAGATGTACCTTTCTTAATTGAGGCCAGGAACTTGGGACAATCTTTCTTCCAATGACCTTTGAGGCCACACTTGAAGCATTTCCCTTTGGGCTTTCCATCTGTACCCTTGTCCTTCTTCTTGCCAGTATTGTCCTTTTTCTGCCCTTTTCCCTTATTCTGCTTCTTCTTGAACTTTTTCCCTTTCGGGTTTAGTTTAGAGGAAGACTGGAAAAAATGAGCTTGGGCTTTGGGCTTCATGATGGCCTCTGCCGCCTGGAGTTCTTTCATTAACTCAGGTAGAGTCATGTCCATCTTGCTCATATTGAAATTGAGCTTGAACTGATTGAAAGAGTCTGGCAGAGTTTCGAGAATCATGTCAGTTTGACTCTCTGCATCAATCTCAGCCCCTAGAATCTCAGCTACATTGAAACAATCCATCAGCTTGAGCATATGCTCTCTGACAGGTGTTCCCTCAGCCATCCTAGTATTCATGATAGTCCTCATAGCAGCTTGCCTAGCTGGCCTGCTTTTGTCTGCGAACATCTCAGACAAGGACATCATGATTTCATAGGCTGTGTCCATATGCTCGTGCTGTGTTTGCAACACGTTGGACATGGAAGCGAGCATGTAGCATTTAGCCATGCTATTCGCTTTCTTCCATTTCCTCTCAGCCTCTAACTGGTCATCAGTAGAATTAGCATCAATATCAGGACATGTTTCCAGCAGGACATACTTGTACTCCTCAGCAGTGAGTACTATGTCAAGATTTCTTTTCCAATCTACGTAGTTAGGTCTAGTCAGTTTGTTCTCACGAAGAATGCACATCAACGGACTAAAAGAATCTTTACCCATCTCTCTCTGGATATGAAACAGTTTATAATTAGACATGCAGTATATATGTAATATGCATATGGTGCTTGTTATAAAAGGAAAAACAAAGCACAAAACTTTTTACATTATTTAACCCCAATCATAATGTATCAGTGTTTCAACCTCCTCATAGACCCTCCATCGAAGGGATGGCCGAGCCTATAGTCACGTTGAATTGGATTATCACTTTCTGGATCACATATCTAGTGGTAGTCCAATCACTGATTGGTTTGGCCTCATACGACAAATAACTCTAACTCGTAGGGAGAAGTCATTACGGTCTTATGTCAAGTGTTTTACCATCTCTTATGAGATTTCCCAGAATGTCTATGATTAAGTCCTCCGAAGGGAAGAGACTTTTATCCATTCTAGAAGTGACCTTTAGTAAAGATCTCCACCGAAGGGATGGCTGCTCCTACCAACACTTCATTGACATTCTATAGAAGTGATCTTTAGTAAAGAACTCCACCGAAGGGATGGCCGCTCCTACTAACACCTCATTACGAATATTCACATTAGTTCACCCATTAACTCATCAAAGCGGTCTTTAGTAAAGAACTCCACCGAAGGGATGGCCGCTCCTACTAACACCTTAATGAGATAACATGAACCAAAATTGGAAGGCCATGGGGTCTTTCCAAAACCCCTCTCCCACTTGATTATTTATCACTAGGGTTTATACTTTTTGACCTTTACATTGTTTACTCAAAAACTCTTTTAAATCTAGCAAACTTGGTTAATTAAATTTATGACTCAATGACTTGAGTCATCTTAAAAATAAATAACCTTTGCTTTAAAACATTTGAGCAAATCCCTTTAAAGAGTCAAAGACCTAACTTGGGTTATGGAAACCCATAGGTAGCATCTAATTAGATTTTAGTTCAGCCTCTTTTGGAAACCAAGGGTACCAAGATAAACTAAACCCTATCCAATTTTAAACCTTAGACAAATAGAAGGTGCTGGTCTAAGTTCTGTTTAAAACAATTTGCCAAACTAAAAACAATCTAATATAAAAAGATGCCAATTTTAGAACCTAATGGTGGCCATGTTTCTAGGTGACAATTATAGCAATTATATAAAGCATTCATCGATGCATTCCATATATAAGAGCAAATAAAAGTATGCAATCCTTGATGGCTCCCTGCTCTTTGGACTTGTAGTCCTTATCAAACTAGGACATCAAAAATAGATCTCATCTTGCACCAAGAAGTCTTGTCTCCTCCACCACTAAGGAATCCGGTTACTTGCAACCTTGCTTGAAACTTTCTTCTTCTTGCTTGTTCCAATAAATTAAATTTATACAAGCAAACCCATAAAAAAACAAAACCCCAAATTACATTGGAGATACCTATGCTTTTTAAGAAAGCTTACATCAAGACTAGTTGGAATAAAAGTAAAGAAAGAATTACAACTTCCTATGATTGCTAAACGCGCAATCGTACACTTTCCAACTATTGAAAAAACATCCAAATCCACATAACAATCATGCGAACCATCAAGGATGCAATATATGGCTGCAAACAGGTTAGTGCATGCAAACATACTATGTACATCATTAAACAAATCTGGAAAATAAATTCCAGCATTGTTAATGAAACTTGCACACAACATGCATCTAAACATAACTTTAGTAGGGTGCCACCATGCCCATAATCAATCTAGGATTAATTATACACAACATGGGATCATGATTTCACATGGAGTGGCTCTGATACCACTGAAAGAAACTGCGATTCAGATCTGAACATCACTAGCGGAAGACATTCATGGCTAATTTGTAACATGACAGATTTTAAAAAATCTGATTTGGGCAGCATAAATCAGCCATAGTGATCGTAAAAGAACTCCATGAATTCATGACCAACAAGTGTATAATTAAAGGAGAAGCAAGAAGACTATTACCTTGAAGATTTGTAGACTTCAAATCTCTGAAATAATAGATCCAAAGGGCCGAACTCAGACTTCCAATTAGCAAACAAATTGCTGGAATTTTCTGCAGTAGTATTGCCTTTGATCTTCTTCTCTATCTCACTTCCAAATCTGATTGGCTAAGATGGTGGGATCTTAATCTAGGTTTTTGAGAAGTATTTCCTATGGAAAAATCTCAGACCTTAAACTTTCTTCAATGAAGAACAAAGCACCCAAGGGCTGGACGTGTGAGACTTTGCTCCTCTTAGTGTTGGACGTCCAAGGGGAAGAGCACTCTCCCTTTTATAGAAACTTTGGAAACCTTTCCTAAAAGTTTATCTCTTCTAATTCTCATAGATGTCCTAAAAGGAAAGTATAATCTAAAGATAAATTTCCTTTTAGAAAGACTCCAATTAGAAAAGGAAACTAAGAAACTTCCCATAAACTTTAGCAATTAGTAATCATAGTTGTACAACACTTACTAATTTAAGTTTCTAATTCAAAAAGGAAACTTTCTTATGGGAATACTAATCCAAAGAGGAGTCCAACCTTTTAAGTAGAGAGACCTTACTCAAAATTGGAAACCTTACCCATGGAAATCCCATTATGGACGTCCCACAAACTAATGCACACCATGGCCCACTAATAATTTATCTAGAATTAAATTCATGTATGCCATCAAAGGCCTATTTGAATTTAAACTCAAAATTATTTTTCCACTAAAATAATTCAACTAAATGTCATCTAAACATTTTAGAAAACCATGCCAATCTTGGAAAGTGACTAGAGAAGGGACCAAAAGACATATTTGCCATTGGCTCCCAAAATGACCAAAATGACCATGCTAAATCCATAGCAACATAAAGACCATTTTAACCTTAACTCATTCCACTAAAGAGTTATGGTTGAACTATAGGGACAAATATATAATATAGTAAGCTCGTCATAAAATGACAGTTGTCTTCGACCTACTAAGTGTAATGACCTGAATGCCCCTCTATGTAACATCCATAATCGAGTCAGGTTATCACATGCATTATCAACCTTCTCGATTACATCTAAACTTTAGAACTTCATATCCTTAACATAATCATCATCCGGATATCATTCTCTTGGTCCAGGGAGCGACCACAAGTTCAATATCCATATGGAACATCCATATACTGAGATCTTAGATTTTGATGATTAATCGGATAATTCTAAGGGGACGATCATTCCATCATTAGATGGCATAGATTCTTTATTGCATCTGCACGTCCCAACTGATCAAGTCCGAGTACGCAAAACACAAAGCTGTTGACCCATGAAAAGAATCTCACCCATAGTGAATTAAAGCACAAGAACTTGACTTCGTCAGTTCATCCACAAATGCTCATGATTAAGAGCACCGGTCACTCAGTAGCATGATGTGACTTGATCTCTCTCAGTGATAGTACTATTTTAGATATCACACCTACCATGGTCCTGTTCAATGCATTGCATATGCACTAATGAGATAAATCCGGGAAAGTCCTCCCATGACTTAGGTAAGTCACCCTGAATACAGGAGAGTCTCTCATTATAACTTATACCAAGATGAAGTGCCCAGCTCCATCTCTCAGTTATGAACAAATATGTTGTTTCCAGTGTCCATGAATTAGACCTATCTATGTGTAGACACTACACACCTAATTCATTTACTAGAAACAATGGGCCTTACACAACCATACATATATACATGTTTAAGCATAAAAGAGTCATTCCATTAAATAACCAGTAAATATCCAGTAATAAAAGATGAGAGTGCAGCTAGTGGGCTTTAGGGCGTACACCAATCCCAACAATTACTAGTGACAAGAGGACAGTAGAAATGAGAAAGGTCATGTGGGCCACCTGTTTTGGATGTCAATGTATGCATAGCTTCAAGATAATATATAGATAATAGACAAGAAGATGAGCATTCTTCTGAATAATAGAGAGAAAATTACAAAGACATGATGGGTGCAACAAACATAAAAACATTTTAGCAGTGCAGCATTAACGATGAACCCAAACGATATCATAGATCCCATAAGTAAGGTTAAGAATAGCATCGAACATAAGAAAAAACAATTTATAATTGCAGATGGGATGATCTATAGTTGGTTTTTAAGGGGGGAATTTTTAAGAACTTGAATTCCTACTCATACGAACTTGAATTTTGTGCCCACCATTGTTTTTTTATAATGATATCGTTACCATCACCTATAGTTTCTTCATCCATTTTTTGTGTCCAACAAGAAAATAATGGTGACTTTATATTGAGATGCATAGATAATAAGAAAGACTCACGATTTCACTCAAATTCTAGTTTTTAAAATTTTCTAATAACGATATCACTACAATTATTTATAGGTTCTTCCCCCATATTTTTGTCTCCAACAACAAAATGACAATGACTTTATAATGGGGTGCATAAACAATGAGAAAGGCTCACGGATTTGGCTCAGAAATGCATTTTCCTAATAGGTATAGTTTGCCTTTATGCAGATTCTACCTTTGGGGGTTCGAACCTTTATGCTCTCTGGAAAATGGTTCTGGATGGGCCAAAACTGAAGGTTCGAACCCTCAAATAGAGGGTTCGGACCTTCGGGCTCTCTGGAATTTGGCGGAGGAAGGCAGTCAAGTGAAGGTTCGAACCCTCACAACGAGGGTTCGAACCTTCCGTTTTGTGCATTTCTGAGCCAAAAACCAGAGAGCACCAAGGTTCGAACCCACTTCACTGCCTTTCTGGGCCAAAAACCAGAAAAAGAAGAAAAAAAAAATAAAAATTCTAAATTGTATAATGCACTTAGATTATGAATCTTCCTACTCGAAATCTCTTTAAGTATCCCTAATAAGGACAATTAAAGATGACAAAAGAGAGCTGATTTGAGAAACATTATTTCAATTGTATACTGTGTGATGATTATTTATCAGAACTGAACAATGAGACTATTTTGATTTCATCATGGTTTAAATGTTATCTAGGCAAAGAGAGCTGGTTCAACGCTTAGGTATCGAACAGTTGCAGCTAAGTGGTGTCAAATAATTGAACAAATGGAAAATGCATTTCTGAGCCAAATTCGTGAGCCTTTCTCATTGTTTATGCACCCCCATTATAAAGTCATTGTCATTTTTTTGTTGGAGACAATAAATGGGCGAAGAACCAATAAATAATTGTAACGATATCGTTATCAGAAAAATTTTGAAAACACCATTTTGAGTGAAATTGTGAGTCTTTCTTATTGTTTATGCATCTCAATATAAAGTCACCATATTTTCTAGTTGGACACAAAAAATGGATGAAGAAACTATAAATGATGGTAACAATATCGTTATAAAAAAACAATGTCGGGCACAAAATTCAAGTTCGTATGCGTAGAAAAACAAGTTCTTAAAGATTTCCCTCCCTAAAAACCATCTATAGATCATCCAATCTGCAATTATAAAATATTTTTTTCTTGTTTTTGTTGCTATTCTTATCTTACTTATGGGATCTATGAATTGATTGGGTTCATCGTTAATGCTGCACTGCTAAAATGTTTGTTGCACCCATCATGTCTTTGTAATTTTGTACTGTAATGCTCCACCTTTTTTTTACTAATCTGAAAGCCTAAAATTATGTATCACCCAAGCTAAGCGTCTCAAAAGTTTTAAGTGAGTTTTGCCCAAAAAATCATGTTTTGGACAAGTAAAGGTGATAAGGCAAGAGCTTGTGTCTTCAGACCATGCATCATACAAGCTTGAAACCTTTAAGAGCCATAGGCAAGTTGGTTTTGGCGTAAAAACCATATTTTTGACAAGTGCACGTGGAAAGTCCTAAACCCACTAATCTGGGTGAAATTCGTGAGCATTTTTTATTGTTTATGTATCTCAATATATAATCAGGGCCAGTCTCGTTGAAAACTCTAAAGGATTGTAACGATATCGTTATCAAAAAAATTTAGAAATCACTAATATGGGTGAAATTCGTGATCCTTTTTAATTGTTTATGTATCTCAATTTATAGTTAGGGCCTGTCTCATTGTTGAACGACAAAAATGAAAGAAAAAGCTCTAAAATCATAATTGTTGATTCTGTTGGTTGGATGTCATATTGTTGATCTGATTTGAGACCCTTAAACAACACATTGGGGTTTTCAAACCTTCAAGCACTAATCAGAAACGTCAAGGCCTTGAAAGAGAGTCTGCTTTAAAGGGAGTTCCCCTGTACATTAAAGCAGAATAAGCCATACCATATGCAAAATAAGTTATTCTCTAGTTATTGAGGATACATCCAAAATATAAATTAAAAATAACATATATAGAAACTGGTACCATTTTTCTTCATCAATAGATGCTAATTTTATCAATTGAAAAGGTTACAGCCCAGCCTAAACTTAGATTTTGAACAACTTTTCTACTAATTAAACACAATAGCCAATAACTTTTTCTTCCATTAATAGTGACCATTAAAAAACATACGAACTGGTACCAGTTTCTGTCATCAGCTGAAAGCTATCTTTATCAATAGAAAAAACTGGCGGTCTAACATTTCACTTTTGAGCAATTTTCTGATCATGTGCACAACATCTTATTAGCAGCACAGTGAAAACAATTATGTTACCACTGTCAACCAGATTTAGCTAGGCCAATGCTACCATGAAAACAAGATTCAGAATCAATATAAAAATTCCAACACCAATGCAAAAATGTCAACGGTCGTCTTTGGGAAGGACTCCAGTATGACTGCACCCTCCAAAGCTTTATGAAGCATTGACGAAAATTCTCTGTGGTCTGATCCCTGAATGGATAGAAATTTCTTCATCACATCAGTACTAGCATAAAGCATATAGAATTACCATCAAAGTTAACTTTACAATGCATGGATCAGCATCATATTGCACCTGTCCACGAGTTTTAGTGGAGAAGGTTGTGAAGCTCACACTACAGTTCAACCGACCAATGTCGCTATACATCATTGCTTTTTTGCTTTCTCTCGGACCAAATCTAAACAAGTGAAGAGTAAAACAATCATCATCATACATGACAACAGATAAAAGAAGCAAAACGACATTGACAATAACATCAGGATGCACAAAAGTGCCAAAGAAAACTTAAACACCATGAAAATGCAACTTGCTGATAAGAGAGGACTAAAAGTATACCTCAATTAGGATGATTCCACTAGGAAATAAGAAAAGGTAATGTCTTAGCTGAATAAATGAAACTAAGACTCAGTTGTTTGAATGAAGCAGTGCTCATCAAAAAGGAAGTGTAACTAGGGAATGATAAAATGATATTAAGATTTGATAGCCTCCAAAAATGCATTTATAATTCAATTTGACAAATATCACAATAAAAATTCACTCATGAGTAGCTAAGTCATCAAAACCTTATTGTCAAAAGTGAAACAGTCCAAGTTTTGGCGTCTCCATCCTCATTTTAATTTTAATCTTAAAGTAACATCAGCCCCAGCCCCCAAGTCCATCATTTCTTAACCATGCTTCATACAGGCCATTCAGTGAGGGGTCGGAAAAGAAAAGAAAAAACTCCTTGATTTTCCATGTACTGCACTTTGATCTATTTGATTTCACGCTAAAGTTTGGATATTGGAGGCTCTTTATTGAAATATGCAAGTGGGCCGCATGCACACTGGTTCTTACTTGGCTGTATGATAACTGATCTCATGTGAACACAAACATATATGTGTGTATTACGCCACCCAAAAAATGCAGATTCTTTAGCATCCAATAAAGGGGGGAAACAAAACAAAATGATAGTGCAAAACCCTTCTAGTGCCATAAAATAAGTACTCACATGGAAACAATAACCTTAGTATTTCAAAATTCAACATAAGCAGATCCTGATGCGGCGTTCACTGCACCAGTCCTCATAACTGCAAATAAAATTAGGGTATTATAATCGAATTAATTTAGAGACACAGTAGAGGGCCTCAAATATCTTTAATCAAGTTACTCAACAGATAAGGAAGAAAATAAAAATAAAAACTCTAAAAGATACGGTTCATATATACAATACTTGGAAGAGAGAGTGTTTGTAAGCAATAACAATGAGTCATGAATATGACTGAGAAGCCCATCTCTCCTCATACCTCGCCATCGAATATTCCATGGCTGGAACCTCCGTAAGATGGAGAGGATCCGGTTCAATCCCATAATCCGTCAATGGTCTATGCTCAAGAACATCATCATGACTTTGAACAAATCAGGAATTTCAATCTGATCTTTCTTTATATCATCCCAAAGATACTGCAACCGGCTAACATACTTGATTTTCCAGTATAAGCTGCAAAGAGATCAAAAATTTGTATAACACCCTTTTTTCTTTTTGTTTGGAAAGTTCAAAAAAAATGCATCAAAAGGAAAGGATGTACAGCATGAACCCATCACGTTGTTAACTCTTTTAAGTAATGTAGAACCAGAGTATAGAGATGGTAGTGAAAGCCCAATATAACATAAAAGGGAATCTAGGAAAGAAAGCACGATGCCCTAGCTATTGGCTATGGCTAAAGTTATACTGCATTTATCCACTAAAAATAGCTGTGTGTGCATGTCTGTGTGCCAGTTTATAGGGTCTAGTTTGGTGCTAGAGGGGGATGGGAACAAAGATGTGCCCCACATAGGCTGCAGCTCTTGATAAAACTGTGAGCTACATAGCTCACCTAATCATTTTAGGTGCACAGACAGCATTGCACTTTGGCATGCAGAGGGGCCCAGCCGGATCATGATAATTGCAGAGGGTGGGAACATGGGCAGATTTGGAATCAAACAGGGGTGGATTGAATATCAATCTGTGATCAGATAAACCTAACCCTTGATAGATCAATAGATATAGATATGTATATATGTATACATAAGTTTGTGTGAATGCTTTTTCTAAATTTCACCAACCGCCAATCCACATCAAGATCTTCCTAGTTCCTCCCCACTTGATTGGCATCTTCAAGATGTGACCCATAAACTAGGGTCACACACATTTCATTTTTCTTTTCCCTTTTGTTTTATTCAATCCAATGGTGGAAAAAATGGTATGTCAATTGGCTGGAGTGCATCTGTTAGTGTGTGTGGCTATTGTTCTTGTTCAGTAGAGGGAGATAGGTGCTTCTATAGTTCTGTGCATGAGGGTATGCACTGGTCAGGGATTGGCCTCATTGTATAGAATATAAATGGGGTGTAGAGTTTTATACACCAAAAAGACTGCATGCATGTTTTTCAAAAAAAATAAACTGATAAACTTTTTCTTTTATATATAATATTGTGAGAAGGTGTGGGAGGTTATGGGGTCCATTTGCACTGATTTTCGAAGATTAATATCGCATTTCTTGGATGTCTGTAGCATTCAAAAATCAAAGGTATAATTCATTCGACTTGGTAAAACAACAAATGCAGCTTCTTCTTACTACTTAAATTCATTGGTAATAATTAGTATACATGTGTCTTAGAATTTTAGATTCAATATAAATCACTTCATATTTTTTTAAAGATCATTTTATCATTTTTAAAAAAGAACTTAATGGTTTCCAGACTCCAGGTTGAATGGTATGCACTATCTTATCTTCCTTGGGATTGTAATCTCCATGCCCTTCTAGGAAAGAGTTGATTAGGCCTCACTGAATACTTCACTTGAAACATCTAAACTACAGGGAAAAGTGATTGTTTTTTGCCTAAAAAGATAAAAGAAATCATTTCAATTTCTAGACAGCGGAAGATATTACTAAAGCTCTTGATATTTTGCTAGTACCAAGGAAGTCGTAGATGTTTGACTGAGAAACGGACCATTCTAGGAATCATTCAGAGAATTATTGTGTTCAACTTAATACAACATAATACAATAACATAAAACCAGTCGGTCACAAATTAACACCTTATTTCAAAATGACGTCATCAGACCATGATATGAAGGGGGACTCAAATGCAATTCGGACGCACCAGTTTGCATTATTTATTGAAATGGAGGGAATTTAAAAACAAGTAGGAAGACAATTGCAATAGTTGAGTCTTCATTTGACAGTGAAGGTTTGCCAGTAAAACTCACTGAGACAGATAAACTGGCAAAGGGATTATTAAATTATATAAGCTAATGCTTATCATGATTTTCCTCAGTTCACTCTTGATGGGATAGTGCTAAGATCAGTGGAACTTTCACTATCACTGACCAAACTGGAAATGGGATCATTTAATTTTATTAACAAATGCCCCTCACAATTTGATTAATTCCTTAAAGATATAAAGGGAGTACATAACTGACCCTCCACTTAAGAAGAAGCGACCAAGGGTAGCAAAAAGCAGCCTCGACCGGATCCCAGGGTGAATGAAGTACAATAC